>CM059300.1:1400000-1422500 GCA_030340665.1 Neosalanx taihuensis
AGATCTTCCGCCAGGAGCCAATCTGCTCGTCCATTCAGGGAATCTATGTCCTGAAGACACAGAACGCTGAACAAAGATGCAAGAGATTTAATCTCTCGTTGACTTTAGACGGACGAGATCGGAGCCAAGTCGAATGCTGATTTACAGCTTGAGCAGATGGCTCCACTGTAAAGCAGGGGACAAGACTATAGACACTGGGCCAAGCAGTAAGTCAGTAGGACCAAGCCCTGGTGAGGAGTAAATCAACAGAGAACCAGATAGAGCGGCCGGGCGATAGATCACGTAAGTAAGAGGGTCGACAGAGGGACTGGGGCTGCGTGTGTCGGCGGGAGAGAGGGACGCTAACGACAGTGACAGTTGGTGATGGGGATAATTGCCCCTCCTCTCTTGCTCCCTGCCAGCCCTTCTCCTCTCTCTCTCTCTCTCTCTCTCTCTCTCTCTCTCTCTCTCTCTCTCTCTCTCCCTCTCTCTCTCTCTCTCTCTCTCTCTCTCTCTCTCCCTCCCTCCCTCCCTCTCTCTCTCTCTCTCTCTCTCTCTCTCTCTCTCTCTCTCTCTCTCTCCCTCCCTCTCTCTCTCTCTCTCTCTCCCCTCAACACCATTGCTCCTATTCCATCCCTCTTCGCTCCTTTTCTCCTTTCTTCTTCATCTTTCCTCTCATCCTCGCCTCGCTTCCCGCCGTCTGTCCCTCCCTCCATCACGACTGACAGTGCAACACAGCAGAGCCAAGCGTCGGAAAACTGGACGCAGATCGACCAATCGCAGGAGGGGAGGATGGGGCTGCGAGGGGGGGGGGGGGGGGGACTGAGTTGGTTTGTTGTTATCTTGTCCAATCTTCTCAGCTGGACTCCCAAGGTTAACCTTTAACCTCTCCATGCTTGTTTTCCAGCTACGATAACAGAACTGTTGGTTTCCCTTCAACTCTGACCTTGGCCCTGAACCTCAGACCAGTGAAGAATGTCATCGGGCTACGTCATTGGAGCACGATTGTCGGCGGTGCACCTGCTTTGAAGAGATCCGAAAGCTACCACGTCGATTACAAGTTCACCTGCCGCATTATGGGGGGGCCACAGTTTGACCGACTGATGTAACCTCTGTGGTAACAACTTCAGCGAGTTACTTTCTCCTCGCGAACACAAGCGCTTTCCTTGCTCCCTTTACCCCCCTTATCACTCAGCACACAGCCCACATCGGTCAGCCCGTGTTCTGAGCGACGACTCCCAAACCTGGAGGAAGCTGGCCAGCAGAGGAGAGCAGGTCCAGCAGACACGCTCAGCCAATCAGGAAGCTTATCCCTCTCCCTGGCAACACGGTCTCACCAAGACATGCCTGTGTTGCTGCCAATCCTTCAGTCAATCAACATGACGGTGGACATGACACAAACTTTTACCACAGAAAACACAACGGACTGTCACCGACATGCGGTTTGACTCGACATCCGCCTTCCCGATAAAGATCTAGACTGCAACGTCAGTTCACAAAAGACAAACCTAAAGAAGAGTGAGAAAGAGCGAGCGAACAGGAAGTTGCGGAGGGGGTTTACAGTGTCGCGTACCAACATGAATCAAAGCAAACTCAATGGGAGCCCGACGCAAACAAATCAACTACAGACCTCAGACAGGAAGAGACTCTGAATGAAGAGAACAAGTGCAGGAGGTACTTTCTGGGCTTCTGAACCCCAAAAATGATGACTGGAGTGACATCAGTTTGTGATGGGTTCATCAACTCCCTAAAGGGCCAAATATTGATCACGCGAAAGATCAACGACGGCAATTTTCAGGTGCGCTTAGTATTTCTAAGAACTTTCTGACTGTTAAAACTCCAGGAAGAAATCAGAAAGGTGGAACTAAAATACTCAGGTACGTGATGTCAATAGTTCAGTGAAGTGGCTTTCGTTCCAACATCTTTAAAACAACCCACAAATGGCAGTTTGAGGTAAAGTTCAGTTAAATCTCTGATTCCTTCCTTTGGTGGACTCAGGTCTTACCTGGGGAACCAGCCATGGGGCCTCGAGGCCAACAGAACATCCCCGGTCAAGTGTCCTGGGTTTCTAATGCGGGTTTAGCTGCACACCCTACTTTCAAAACTAAAACACAACAATGTAAACACGCTTCAGGGTCACCGTCAGAGTTGTGGCGTGTGTTGTGTGCGAGGCGAGCTGGTCTGGGAAGTTAGGAGAGAAGGGGCTGCATAGGAACACCACAGCTAACAAACTGGAACTTACCAAGATGCCAGCAAACTGTTTCTCCTCCATAGTCAGCTCTTGTCTAGCGAGAGACCTCTTCTGTAAGGGTGTATCTCCGTATCTCTCTCTCTCTCTTTCTTTCTTTCTCTCTTCAAGTGACTCTTCTCCTGTGCGTGTGTGTGTTGAGCGCCTTGCGTGAGTCTTCGTCTCTGGGAGTCTCTCTCTCTTCTCTCCCTCTCCAATGTTGGGTCTCGGATGGAGGCTGGAGTGGAGTCTGTGCTTTGTGTTAATTCTCCTCTAATCCCAGCACTTTTCTATGCTGTGGGGGAAACATGTGACAGGGAGGGAAGAGAGGGAGGGGCAACACTTTTTAGGTTCTTTCAAAATGGTCAAACACAAGAGTTTTGGATCAATGAAAAAAAAAACTTTGTAGAACATAAGCTAAACTCTGTCTGAAACTTTGGTGTTGTTTGACCCGTCTTGGTACCTTGGGAAACTAAAAGCATGAATCTGCTGTTATTACAACAAACTGCTGAAATAACAAAGTGTTGTAACTTCATGACAGAAACACAAGCCGTTTCACAAACATGTTCACTTATGCTGTTCAATTTAAGATTGAAGATTTTTTTTTGTTTTGACTTGTTCCCATGGTCGCCCACTTAGTCTTTGTTGCAGGGAATTCACAAAGTAACACATCGAGTTGGCACCAGATCTAACCAAGCATCTGACGAGGTGTTAGTGGTTTGAGACAGAACATTCGCAACAACAAAAAAAACAGGAAACAGTCAACCTAATTTCACTTTAGGTTGATCGTCATTGACATGCATGTTTACACTTCTCAAATGTACCACTTTTTGGGATTCATACATCCAGTCGCGCACAGTTATCGTGGCCATGGTAACTCAAAATTAGTTCAATTTGTCTACTCTGCATCGCATCTCAAGAAAAACATGAATAAGAGCCTGCCACGAGAACCATGTCTCCAAATATTCCAAACACACACACAAACACACACAAACACACACAAACACACACACACACACACACACACACACACACACACACACACACACACTGTATGCCCAAACCAACCAAATGCACTCCACTGCTAGATGATTCAAGCCCACCATGTTATAAAAGAAGCCTTACCATAACAGAAGAACCAAGAACTTCTCAGACTTCAACAACAACAAACGGATCAAACTTGGGTTTAGATGAGAACTATAGTGTCTTGGTTACCTATTGTGGACTGGGATGTCATCTGTCTGTCCTCTGTAGGATCTGCCCTCCCTGTCCTACCCCCAACATTTACTGTCAGGATCCCAGTTACTTTACTGCCATTGGTCAGTTCCGAGAAGAGAGAAATTGGAGTTTGTTGGTGGAAAACTACAGCAGGTCTAACTCTGCCTCTTTTTCTTTTTTTAGAAGCAGATCCTAAAGGAGAGAGAGAGAGAGGTAGAGAGAGAAAGAGAGAGAAAGAGACAGGGAGTGAGAGGGGCAGGGGGTCCACATAAGTTAAGGGGCCGTTTATACTTGTGTAACCTCACCCCTGCACCTACTTCACCCCTGTGTGTTGGCTGTGGCGCCTCTGGTAGAGTCGAACATGTTTGACCTTCCCTCGACCAATGTCTGGAAGCAGTTTGTACATTTTATATTACATATAAATATATAAAATGGTAATACATTTTTTACCCACTTCACTACTAAACATTGCATTTGAGCAGTTAGTTGTGAAACCAATTATATTTATACTTGAACTATATGGACTGCTGTATTTGTAATAAGGTTGAAAGTAAAAAAAAAACATATAATTACAAATAATTTGTAATAAGGTTGAAAGTAGAAGAAAGAAAAAAAAGTTGTGTTGTGTATCTCTGAAGTGTGTGGCTGTGTGTTTTTACACAGTCCCTTCTGCTGCTCAGTGATACCACATCTCCACCCACTACAGATCAACAGATAGCTCCGGAAAAACACGAAACCCTGTGACTGCCTACTGCAGTAACTTACTGCAGTAAGCTTGGACCCTCAATTACCACACTACTACTAAACATAGATCCACTCTGAGGAAAGTGGTAGTAGAAGGGGGGGGGCATTTCTTTGTCTGGGGGTTGAGGGGGTGTGGGGGGGATTGCTAGCAGTGATCCGAGATGTGATGAGTGACAAAAGCAGGTGAGTAACGACTCTACATCAACACAAGAGTCATATCTCATGAGTGTTGTGAGGCATCATGCCTGAGGGAACTAACTCGCTACGCTGCGAAACCAAACACACACACACGCAATCTACGTACAACTAGTGTCTACTCTCACAAGACCCGGAATGGTGTTGGGCAAAGCTGGCGTTTTATTTACTCATGAGCTTACTGCTGAATACCCACAAACCTTCTCATCCCAGGACTGGTTTGAGCAGGTCTTTTGTGTCATTTTCACTTGGAGAACGTTGAGTTCCAAGAACAAGTCGTTCTTCTTCTTCTTCTGCAATGGCGTTACTGTACTGTTTAAATAAACAAACAGCTTCATGACTTGCATTCCAGTGGCTTTGGCGTGATTATGACTCATTTGTACATGCAGCGGCGTTCCTTCAAGAGAACACGAACGATATGCAAATGGTTCCGTCAACAATCTCCACCCCTCACACACACTGTGTGTACCCACCGACAATCTCCATGGATTAGCGAGGGGTAGCCTTGGCCTGGTATGAGCCGGTCACCGTATTGACTGAGAACCAAAGATGAGAATGGCAGGTGCAAACTCCAACACAGCCGCCACCGCCTCCACCTCCACCACCTCCACCACCTCCACCTCCATCACCTCCATCACCTCCACCACCTCCACCACCTCCACCTCCACCACCTCCACCACCTCCACCTCCACCACCTCCACCACCTCCACCTCCACCACCTCCACCTCCACCACCTCCACCACCTCCACCACCTCCACCACCTCCTCTACCCTCAGTGGAGGCAAATTTACACAGGAAGGATTCTCTGGGAGATCAACGTGTCAGACAAATTTTTCACACTGTGTAAACTGAGACAAAAGTGAGGGTAAATTATTGGTAAATAACATGGTAGAAGGTTCTAGAGGCAGGTGACAGCAGCAGATCACCTCTCTTTCAATCTCCTTTAATATTACTGTAAGTACTAAAAGTTCAAGATGCTAACTTGTTTATGTAGAACTCTGAGGCGTTACTGAACAAGCGTGGTCAGTAACTCAGTGTAATAGAACTCGACAGGTGACCGTTGCGTCTCTCGGTTCCAAATATTTTTGTGAAGGACGATCAGCTTCCCGAAAGGAAAACATTCCAGATGTTCACTCAACCAGAGGACAGCAGGCTGAATATTGCCATAATAAAGCCTAATCCCAATCAATACCCACTATACAGAGAGAGTAATGCTGGAATGGAATTCTATTGTTTGTCTAATCAGACAGTATTTTACCACAACCAGGAAGGTGGAATTATAAGAGTAAAATAACAATCCTTGGGGGCAATTATTATTAATTTTTTTATACTCCAAATTTACATTTACATTTATTCATTAAGCAGACACTTTTATCCAAAGCGACTTACAAGAGAGAGCTTTTACAAAGAGTATCAGTCATTGAGCATAGCAACGTGATAGACGTGATAGACCCCGAACACAGTGGGTTTTTTGGGGGGGGGTTTTCCTGAATCATACATCATGAGAACCAATAAGTGCCAAGAGAAGAACTATAAATGCATAACACAACGATTGTGAACCTAAAGCAAGAGATACAACAACAACACTGGCAAGTCACCATATGGGGACCAACAAATAGTTCTAAACAACATTAGATTATGTGAAGTGCCATACTATTCTTAAGTGCCATTAAATTCTCTAAATAAGTGAGTTTTAAGTTCCAAACCTTTCTAAACTGAACATTGCGCCATTTGTAAGATCTTGTTCCAAGTGTGCAACGCTGACTGATCAGACCAGGAAGACATAAGTCAATTCCACCTTATGGAAGTTTCTGAGATTGGAATTTCAGAGTAGCCTTACTCTACATGAGGTGTTAAATGCTTGTTAACTTTCCTTGTTTGGTCTGGCAGTCGCTTCAGCAGTGGAACTGGTGGATCTGCTTCAACAGCAGGATCTGGACCAGGGTCTTGGTTGGATTGAAGAAGAGATACCATCTGTGTGTCCCCCCCACCCCTCTCCCCCCACCCCTCTCCCCCCACCCCTCTCCCCCTCAGTGGTTGAGGCCGTTTCCAGAGATGAAAACCAGAGGCCTAAACCTTGAGGTCCAGACCCCAGTCAGATCCCTGGATCCTGAGTACTCTGGGAAAGACTGAAGACCATGGTCAAAGTTGATCCTAGTTTGTCAGCCCTCTTATTATTTACATCCCAGAACCAGATAACTAATAAGTACCTGAAACAGGGTTCACTTTCTCTGACTTTGCTTCCGGACCATCAGAACTCACAGCTATGCCACAGTAGCAATAGTGAGCTGTTTGAATTAGTTGTTTCAAGCTGTGTTACAGATATGGTCAGCCTTGATCCAGCTGGGCAGCTCATAACCACAAACTGCACTTCAACCAAAGCAGCCTGCAAAGCATCTGGGATCCAGTCACTCTCTAATGTCTGGCTTTCATATAGACGCACGTGTTGTTAGAGGAACCTAAATCCAATTACTTCTGACCACAAAACAGACGGCTACAAGTGTCTTGAGTTACAGTGTTACAATATTCTGGGATGTGGAGAAGAGTACAAATGTGTTGTCCCATATCTACCGAAGATGGTTTTAGAATCCATCCTTACATTGAGTCACTTAGCAGACACTCTTATCCAGAGCGACTTACAGCAAGTACACGGGCATTCCCCTGTGAGGCAAATGGGATGAAGTGCCTTACCCAAGGACACAACGCCATGTTGGCATGGCTGGGATTCAAACTCACAACCTTCTGATTACTAGCCTGATTCCGTTACCGCTCAGCCACTTGACTCCCCAGAGGAGAGGGGTGTGAGCTAGGTTCTGTTTTCAGTCATGGCCTTAAAGTCGAGAAGAGAAAGTTGTTTGATCACAGCCTTGTATTCTGGAACATGGATCTCTCAAATCAGTAAAGTTAGATAATCCCATTTCCACATGCTGACAACGAACCTTCCTCGTCCAGGAACTCATCGGTCCTTCTGCTTGTTAAACTTGTCTGTGTTTGGACAATGAGCAGGGAGAACCATTCAACAGACAAGCATCCATCTTTCCCCAGGAGAAACGCAAGACAATCACACTGGCCCCAAACACAATCACACTGGCCCCAAACACAATCACACTGGCCCCAAACACAATCACAATGACAACATTGACCTCTGGGGGCTGAGACACTACACAGCAGCCAAGAACAAGAACTAATGCTGGAGAACAAGTCAAGAAAATGTATTGGACATGGAGAGAAAAACAATCCTGTACAAAAACGATCACATAGAAATGTCTTTACTGGTTTGTAGGTTAAAGGTAACATTCTTAAAAAGGTGTGTTCACAACTTTGAGAGGTGGGGGTAGGAGCTGGCTCAAGAACTGGACGTGTGTGAGGCCCATCTGTGTGTGTGTGTGTATATGGGGAGGGGGAGGGGGGAGTGGGGGTCTGGATTGCATTCATGCATGTAAAGCTGCTATTGACATGGCCTAAATTTCAAGCTTTTAGTAGTGCATTCAAGTGGCTGTGATGTAACTCAGGTTTTTACTACTACTGCTACCCTGGCATTAAAGACAATCTAAACTATGTTGTCACCTGAACTTCACATGTTATCACGTTAAAAGGTTGTCAGTGTTATTGAGAAGTGTGTTGTTGTAGTTCATCTTAATAAATTAAGACGATTAGACAGCTGGATCTGGTATTCATGAACTAATCTCTTGAGATAATTAAGGGTTTGTTTCCAGCCCAACTCACAGCCAGGGACTGTGCCACGTGTTTGGTAAGTGATCATGTAAAGTTCCGCTTTGAGGAAGGAGCTTAAGGGCCAAAAACGAACTACATTTGTTATGATCACAAAAAATATAGGCTCCTTTTAATTGTTGGTTTGTATTTGCCGATAAAACTGTAAATGGTAGAATACATTGGATTCGGCGGTAAGACACTAAAAACCTTTCCATATAAAGGTTAATACATTAAATGCTCAACATGTTGCCAAAACACTGAAAGCACACATTTTCAGGCTTTACAACAAAACAAACGATGGTATTGTTATTATAACCTAAATTGGACATTAATAATATCCAATGTCTCAAGTGGACTAAGTCATAGGCTAAAGAAAATGGTCCATTTATGCCCTTGATCATTTTTTAGGACTTGTCTATCTCTTACCATGGCTGAGGTCTTCTGAATAACTTCGTTCAGCGGGTTAAATTCATGACTATTTTACATTTTAGAAGTTGCATCACTTTGCCAGCCACAGGCTTCCTCCGCCTCCTCCTCCTCCTCCGCCGCTCCGAGGAACACGGCACCGCCCCCTTCTAGTCAAACCCCGCCCCTCTCTAGTCAAACCCCGCCCCTCTCCAGTCAAACACACTCATTTCCATATCTGACTCCTCCCCCTTTTATCTTATGAAAGGTAATGAGATCAGAATCAGAATCTGTTTTTATTCGCTATGCAAGATATACAAACACTGCATTTACTATGGCAGGAGAGAGCAAACATAGAACATATATGGAACATAATAAGCGTAGATAAAAATAGAATACTTTTTAAAATGTAAAATACAAATAAGATACATAGTACAGGGCGAGGGGGGGTATATACACAGTAGTGCAAACAATTGTGCCAACAGATGTGTGGTGCAACTTACTTCCATGTGCTGCATAGTAGACATGTGTGGTCTATGAAGTCTTCAGTCTGGTCTTCAGCTACGTTCACCATCACAGTTAACCTGTTAGTGGAAACACACGTCTAAACACGCTTCCACCCTCTGTCTCCCAGCGTGTTGTGAAGTAACTGAACAGCAGCTCAGTCATTAATTTCATGAGTCAATGCTATAATGTATCGTGTCTCGTTGCACATTTGTGTTACTACTAGTAAGCTTCAATAGGGTTGCATTGTAGTTCACGTCTACAATGCACGCGCTTCTAAAACCCGAGTTTCCACGTGCAACAGTCCCATTGTCTGTAGTCGGATCATGCATGAATGGTAACAACATTTCTAACATGCTTTATGTTGAGGTAACATGTAATGGGGTGATTTAACATGTTTGACTCAACAGGTTATGAGAAATATTGACCTGGAAAACAAATAAAGGTTTATCTAATCTAAAATCTAATCGTAATGACTGGCCGATGGATGACCAGATACACGATGCATGGGCAGACGGGTGTGATGTATTATAGAGAGATGGAGTGGTCAAGAAACGGTAGGAGAAGCGGAGGAAATGAGGTTTTACCTTTAGTAAAGACAGGCGGTAGGTATGCAGCCTTATGTAGACAGCACTGCGGATCTGAGGGCATTGTGCACAAGGTGCAGGAGGAAACTGGGGTAGGGTTGGGGAAGGAGGGAGGGTGATGGGTGGGCAACAATGCAATGAGACACATTAAAGTTTCAATTAGATTTTGAACATGTGGAAGCATGTCAAATATGAACGAGCCTAGGCATAGCTGAGGAATGGTTTGCAAGATGCATTTGAGACCCAAGTTCACAATGAATATAGGATACTTTAAAGGTTGGTTGATGGCCACGTTTGGAAACTATAATTAAGTTTGTTGTTTTAATTGCAAAACCTACTGAACCATGAAGCCATAAGCGGTATGAGTGGCACTGTAAAGTTAAGTGACGTGGTGAAGTGATATGGGAAATAATAGGATTTCTAGACAGGTTAGTTTGACGTGTAACCACTGCCATCGTGTGGTAAGGTGAGATAACTACATATTCAAGAAACTATTCATAGAAAAAGGTTTATTCATTTATTTTCGCAATAGAGGGCGCCATTTACTTACTTTTAAAGCTGACACGCAATCTTCCATTGGAATCCTGGATTTAGACACCTAATATATCATCATGCCAGACCATGCCAGTTCTAGGACAATCAATAAAATGTTCAAATATAGTATGCATGTGTATCCTACTGAAATTGTTCGGCTATAAGTCTTTAAATAGCCTATTTATAGCCTATATATTTTAATTGGGCTAACTGTTTTATTATTAATCTTATTTAATCTGAATTTTGTTGTAATTCTAGGTAGCATCTCACAATTTTGGAGAGCATTGTTCTTAATTAGACAACAGGTCCCTACTTGTATTTCTATGATATCTTGTTTCAAGACACTAATGATGTTTCAACTGTTCATCAATTCTATTTAAATTCCCATTCATTTACTTTAGTTTTAGTGTTATTTTCTGCTGCTCCATTTAAAATTATATTATTATTTTGTTGGTAGGAAGTTTCCCCTCAACTTCTGTCAATTGAGGAAGGAAATGATTCAGTTTACAGAATCTGAGTTCTGCTATTTCCTTCCAACATTTCTCAAAGGTATGTTTTTGTACCCTGTTGTGGATCACTTTAAGAATCAGTAAGAGTTTAAAGTATTCAATACAGAAAACATTTTCTGAAATGTAAATTATTTTATTTTACAAATCTATAAAAAACACAGGTCTCAAGTTCTGAACTTCAACAACATATAAAATATGCTAATAATAGTACATAAATACCATGAGCTTATATGTTGTAAAAATATCAAAGTTATAGAAAATGTAAACAACAAAAAAAATACAAAAAAATACTGGGTCCTGCCCACATTCAGTGTTTGAGAATGCATGTAACCAAAGCAGGCACCAACATTTAATAATTTATATGGAGGAGAGAGCAAATGCTAACTCGCTAAATTAGCCTAAACTTAACTACCATAATTTAGAAATGACATCATGTACAATAATTTACAATAAGTGTCTAAAGACCACACCCCAGAATGACCAGGTACTGATCTCAGTGTCTGATCCTTCACATGTGTCTCTTCATGTGCAGCGCCAGGTGGTCGGAGCGTGAGAATGCTCGCTCACACAGGTGACACTGGAAGGGCCTGTGGCCTGTGTGTTTCCTGTAGTGACGAGTCAGCTCGTCAGACCTCGCAAACTTCCATCCACAGCCCTCCCAGTTGCAATGGTATGGTTTTTCACCTATAGAAAAAAAAAAGATATAATTAGATATCTGCGTTCATCATTTCCATGCAGGTCAACAAAACTGCAGGGATATAAGAACATGGACAATATCCCAGACTGACATGGTTAAAGTACCTGTGTGGGTTCTCATATGGGCCTTCAGGTGAGAGCTCTTGGTGTAGGTTTTCCCACATCCAGGAAATTCGCAGCTATGGGTCGCTGTGCGTTTCCTCGCCCAGGATCGTCGACCCCTTTTCGGCTTGCAATCTTCCGCCGCGTAAAACTCCAGGAGTGGCGATGAAGGCGGAGTGAGTAACATGCCGTGCATGGCAGGATGGTGCGACCGCAGCGGCTCTCCGTACAGACCGTACTGTCCGGGGAAGTGGGGCGCACTCTGGTGATGCGCGTACTGCGGTGGGGCTGGATAAGTCGTGTTCATGTACTGATGCGCCATCTGGGGCGGGTGTTGATGCGTGTTCATGTCGCCCAGGTTGTCCTTGTGCGTCACCCCGTCTGGAGACGTGTTCTGCCGCATGCTGTGAGGCGTGAACCCCTGGGCTGCCTGCGGGTGAGGGAAGGAGGCGCAGTGCGTGTGTTTCTGCTCATACATCTGCCCCATGTAGTCACCTGCCATCATGCAGGACTGCTCAGTCGCCTCTTTCTTAATTGTAAATCCCACCGGGTGAGAGCCGGCCACGGGGTAGTGGGCAGGAGGGGTGGTGGTGTTCAGGGCGCACAGCTCGGTGTACTCTTGTCTGTCAGGCTTGGCACAGTACTCTGGCAGTGGCTCACCATGGAAGTTCAGCTCTGGGGTTAGCAGTTCAGCCACCAGGCTGTTTCCAGGGCTGCTGCTGAAGTTACCGTCACCGTACCCCGGTGTGTGGAGCCCGTCGCTGTCGCTCGCCGTGCTGCAGCTCTCTGGTGAATCCGGGAGAGAGTAAGAACATGGAGGGTGAGATGAAGAGCTGCTTCCTTCGTTCATGGTTCCGGTGGTATTGGACAGGATGAATTCTAGATCCAAGAACTTGGCCAGATCATCTTCGTCTCTGCTCGGACAGGCAGGTGATTCAACGATGCTGAAGGCCACTTCAATCTGAGGTCTCTGACCTGGTGCCCTGGGTTCAAAACCATCCACCTTCCACAGCTGAGGAAGAATGGAGAGAAAACTTTAGACTCGGGTTTGTGCATGCATGTGGTGTTTTACAAACTTTCAAACCAGCATCACTGGTTGGCAACGATGAGGGAGGCTTACATCGAAAAATGTTTTGTAAAATAGATCACCGCGTGCACGTTACACGAACAAATAGATCACCGCGTGCACGTTACACGAACAAATATTATAAATATTTCTAAACAGACGTGGCACTCACCTGAACGATTTCAGACTGCTTCTCGTCCATAGTTTGAGAGTTGGTAAACGAAGTTGAAGACGGCAGTGCTGCATGAACGAGGGCCATCTCAAACATGCAAAACTAAACAAAGTTGGCTCGGGCTTCTTCTGCAGTTTGACGCTCCTTCAAAGTCAGTAAGTGGTTGGAGAAGTTGGATCCATGCACATGAGACGGTTCACTCAGTGCATCATCAGCTCTACAGTCCTGACTGTAGAATGTGACCCTTAAGTCTACTTATAACTTAGTGCTGGGGGTGTGTCCTACCTTCTGCACCTGATCCACCCACAGGACGAGGCCGTTTCGTTCTCTCAACAACAATGCGTGGATAATGTGGACTTTCTATCATTAATGCATTGATAATGTGGACTTTCTATCATGAATACATGGATAATGGGGGCTTTCTATCATTAATGCATGGATAATGGGGGCTTTCTATCATGAATGCATGCCTTTCTACGAACAATACAAATTAGGAGTAAGTGTGTGTGCATATATTGTCTTCCAACAAGCTTAACTGCCCTGAATGAGACTTTAGTTTGATGATTGGATTTTATAATGCGAAAAATTGTCAATGTTAGTTATTGTTTATTCACTGTTGGAGGATACAATCAGGTTTATCGTAAAACAATGACAACGCATTGTACCTCCTATGTTTAAAGAAAAAACATATGAGAATAAAACATACTTTACATATGTATAAGTGTATATGTACGATTACCGGGTGACTTATTTGAAGTTTTCGTTCCAGTTTTGTTTTCAGTGTTTGAGTTCATATTAATGTTATTATGACAGTAGGTCATAGTCTAGGCCTAGATAGGGGGCGAATTTAATAATTGTAGGTCTACATCAAATGATACGCATTCAGCTATTCTCAATATTATCACCAATGCCCCACAACGCGGTTCAAAACAAATTAGGTAAAGTTGCATATGCTTAGAAAACACTTGATTATACTAGTAGTTTCGTTTTAGCTCTTTTAATGCATACACAAAAACTGAAAAACAGTCTGTGTATTTGTAAAGTCACTTCTAAATCCTTATTTCTCAACGTGATCCCAGGTTGTTAAACATCCCAACAATACAAGTGTTAATGAGCACTATCTCTGCTGGTCAACTACCGAAACAACTGCTCCGTTTAATCGCGATGTCAACAACGCAGGTACAAACCTGTTAATGTTCATGTAGACATACCGATTCTTTATGTCATTAGGCAAATCTACGACTTCTCAAGCTGCTTAGAACATCTGCAAATACTGGTTTTCTAGTCAAACCAGCTTCCTTTAAAAAATAAACCAAATACACTCTGATCTAATTATACACCCCAATTTATCAAATACGCTCATAAATTGTCAAAACTGTCATCTATATTGCATTCATTTTCAGCAGCGGTTATGTTGCCTTTAGACATTTCTGACTCATGGCCTAGATTGCCCAGAGATCTCTCTGTCATCTGAAGTTCTTCTCAATTTGGGCAGTGCTCTGTAATCCACTAGGCCAGGACAGCAGTCTGTCCCACTGCCTCTCTCCACTACTGTTCTCTGCCTTTATACTCTGGTATTTTTAAACCTCCTACGCAAATCAGATCCCGGTTGTCTGTTGCCAAGTAGAAATGGAGCTGGTTTCCTGAGGAAAAAAAGGATTCTCTTCCTTCTCTCATCGCAGTGAGCAGACACTTTCCAAAGACTACAAGAGGCCAGACAATTAGGCCTGAATCTTCACGTTTTTATCTCAGTTTAGAAATGGTTGATTAGATTTTTTTTTTTAATTAAAAGTTTAAAAAAAGTTTGTGACTTAAGACAGAAAGGTCTGTAAGGATGCACGGAGGTGAAAGCTATTTCCTATCTTGTAATCAAACGGAGTATCAGCTCCAGACATGTTAAACCAAGTAGTGCTTAGAGCGCAGATAAAGGGGGAATCGCCAGTGGAGTCACATTTCTCCTTTTGTGTTTATCTGTGTTCAAAGAGAGGAAATTTCCTCTTGTTTTCTAAACACAATTAAAGATGATTGCAGTTTGGCATACTCTCTGGTTTTCCCTGATAGGCCAACGTTTTTAAAAATGCAGAATAAATCCATGAAAACGTTGAGGAAGTTTTTCAGGCTAACCTGTTGTGTAGATTGGGGACTTCTTTTTCAGTGACTTCATTCAGATTTGTGACTGTCTGTCTTCTCTAACAGTCCAAACTAGTCATACCCTTCCTTTTAGTGACCTGAGAGTTGTCATGTAAAAATGTCTCACATCAGAATCATGACAATGTTGACAAGAAAATAACTTGTTTATTTTGGTCATTTTAATAAATATTTCTATCTTTATAACTGCTCCCCTTATCCCATATCCATCTTTAATGTGATAGCCCAGACTTGATCTCAGGTTTGATTCTCAACAAGCCTCTGTTCACCCCCCCCCACCCCCCACCCCCCCTTTAGCCATTTAAAGGAATCAATTACAGTCTAATCTTGAGACTCCAGAATAACCATTAACCCCCCCACCCCACCCCCCCACCCCACCCCCCCATCCCAGGAGCAGACAGGGGGGAAACCCACGGCTATCTTGGATAAATACGCCGCCTTGCCTGACATGAAAAAGCAACACAGCCAAGACACGGCACCTTCGACGGCTGCATAAAAGGAGTGGAGCGTCGGGTGAGGGCAGCGGGAGGAAGCTGGAACGTTCTACTGTGGGGCCTGGAATAATCACGGGAAAAGAACATCAAGAACGTGTTCCGTCTGAGGGTTCTAATCAGTTAGTCAGCTCTTCCTGAGTGGCCGACAGGCCGCTGACAACAAAAAAAAAAAGAAAAGAGAAACTGACTGTGTGGAAGCTCAATAGTAAGATCACAGTCAGGATTTGTATATATTTATGTTTTCATCTGTGGAGCCTAATTGTTTCCTCCCTGCAGTTTAACTGCCCTGGATGTTCGTATGCCCAGCTCCCTAGTGTGAGCGAGTGGCTGGATAGCATTCAGTGCTAATGAACTCATTAGCTCCTAGGTAATGAGATCAGGATCACAGATGCTTAGCAGTTCCTAGCGCCAGTCTGCTATTGTCATGATGAATCGCTGGGGAGCTTAATGCACTGCCTCACTCCATGACTGAGACAGCATGGTGTGTGTGTGTGTGTGTGTGGGGGGGGGGGGGGGGCATCTACCCTAAATGGGGTTGTTTTCCTGAGTGCTCTGGTTGATGTCCTAATCCATCGGTTATTTTCCACAGGTTCCAGGGTTGGATGATCTTCTCTGCCCCATGGCTCCTGGTGGCCCCTGCCCAGCCTCGGCTCCTGTTTTCAGTCACTCATCCCCCACCTGGCCCCTTTTGTCCCTGGGTGTAATTGCCCTTGCAGACTCTGGAGTAACCCTTGTCTAGGGGCACAAAACCTTCTCTCAGTGTGTCTGCAGTGCTCTGGGGTCAAAAGGACACTTCAAGAGGAGCTATTTCAACTCTCCTCACCCATCCTCTCACCCAACAATGGGGGAATACCTGGGAAAAGCAATTATTTGCTCTCATATCTGTCTTCCAGCTTTTCATATGACTTTCCTGCTGCAGAAGTTTGCCCAAAGAAAGTTAGCCACCTGTTAAAACTTGTATGGAGGTTAAGCTCAGACTGCCCCAGCCTCTTCCTCATCTCTAAATTAAGTCCATGAGAAGGGAGGCTGTAAATTCACATTCACTTTTTGTGGTGGGATGACTAATACTCCTGTTTGAATAGCTGGATCTCAGATAGAATGTTTTCACTTGGATATTGTTGTTGTTGTTGCAGTGTACCAAACATGATGGAATCCACTTTAGTTAACTTTAAAGCACCACTTTGAAAACCCAAACCTGCACTCTTTGTCCTTTGGCTAAACTCAGTTGTTTTTCTAGATGTACGGAAAGACACGAACGATACAATGGCATTGAGGTTCCCTTTAGAATCCTCGCCTGGAGAATGTTCTAGCAGGTGAACACCTGGGTCCTGAAAAACGACACCGTTCATACAAACAAGCATGAGCTTCTAACATGGCTGTGTATTTATCCAGGTCATGTGCAAAAACATATCAATTAAGTGCTATTCTATTAAGGAAGCCTGATAAGAATGCTTCATTTGAATGTTTTCGCACATGACCCGGCTGGATTAATTAACGGTTAATTAGACAAACACTCAAGAAACCAAACAGACCTCCGATCTGACGGAGGTGATTGTCTATTTACACTTCAGGGTGCCTTTGTCCTTTCAAGAGTAGTTAACCAGTCGGCCTCAGCCATTGTAAGGATGTGTTAAAGCGCTTGCTTGGCATCAATGAAGTCATAGCCCAAGTGGAAAGTCTGAGAGTCTACAGCAGGGGTGTCCAATCCTGGTCCTCGAGGGCCGCTGTCCTGACTGTTTTAGATGTTTCCCTGCTCCAGCACACTTCCACAGAGCTTGATAACGACGCTTCATTACAATCAGGTGTGCTGGAGCAGGGAAACATCTAAAACCTTCAGGACAGCGGCCCTCGAGGACCAGGATTGGACACCCCTGGTCTACAGCTATTGTTCTCAACCGTTCAGATGACATAAGTAACAAAGTCAGTTGAGGACTGAGGAGAGAGACGCACTCTCACCGCCAGTCAAAAGGCTATGAGTGATTTCCAAGAAGCATGTCACTTTGCATCCATCCAATATTGGAGCGTGGTTTAATTTCCCGATTACTTCCCCTGGCTTGGCTAGTAGCGGTCTGGTTTGACAGGTAGGAAAGGACAGGTGTGTTTGTAGCCGCGGGCAACAAACATAAAACCACCAGCTTGTGTGTTACGCAGAAAAACACCTTGCACAAAGAATCACTTCCACAGTGGAAAGGACAAAGCAACAAAAACAGGCCTAATTCACAGTTATTGTCATGCAGAGCTCCAGCAGATTATGTTTTCTTAGCATTTTTTTTTTTACTAAAAAGAGAACAGTTTTGCCTTGAAAGGAGATCTGACTGGAGGAGGTGAGTGGATGGCTAGGTGGAGGTGTTTTTGGCCCTGCTCCACCCCCCTCCAGCACCTCCACCCACCTCCACCCCCTCCAGCCCCCTCCAGCCCCTGTTCACCCCCCTTCACCCCCCTCCAGCCCCCTCCAGCCCCCAAGCCCTTCACCCCCCTCCAGCCCCCCAGCCCTTCACCCCCCTCCAGCCCTCCAGCCCCACTCCCCCAGGTCACAGTCTGAAAAAAGGTGTCTGTTTTCAGTTGTTTCAACAAGCATGACCCCATCCTCATGCTTAATGGAACCAAAATGCATTCATTTTACCAGGAACATAACACCATGCAAATGATACTTTGTGTTTATTTTCAATTTGAAGAGTAACTGGGATGTTTACAGACCAGCAGGTCAGAGAAGCACAGGGAATGAGGTGGCTGAGCGGTTAGGGAATCGGCTTAGAAATCAGAAGACTGCCGGTTTGATTGTTATGTCCTTGGGCAAGGCACTTCCCTCTACTTGCCTCAGGGCGGAATGTCCCTGTACTTACTGTAAGTCACTCTGGATAAGAGTGTCTGATAAATGACTAACTGTATATGTAGGCCTGTTTATACGGCTGCTAAACCGTCACTGTCAACTCTCACTGTGTTTTTCTGAAGCGGATCATCTACTACAGTACGACACATACAGGTGAAATAGGTACGCAGAGAAGCCTTCTGGTTGTCATGGTAACCAGGGTCTAGACCGACACTCACACAAAGAAATAAGAAGTCTATCTTATTTCGTCTGTCAAAGGTTTTTGATTGGCAGGATGCCTGAATATGGCCTTGGTCCATGTTTCCACCTTCACAGTTCACTGCTATGAAGGAAAGTTGAGAGAGCCAGTTTGTACTGCGCACGCACGCACGCACACACACACACACCTTCCCTGTGCCAATTATAAACACACACATTTAAATGATGGCCAGCCAGGTGTAAGTACTGCCACTCCTGATGCTTTTTTCCGGAACACTCTGTCAACCCCCCCCCCCCCCCCCCTTGCTAATGTGATGCTGCTCTCCCTGAAACTGGCGATCAGGGAATATGAGGAAGCCTGCTATTGTCATGCTGAGTGTCGCAGGACAAAGACAGACCCTCGCCCAGACCCCAGACCCTCGGAAAGCTGATTGGTCTAATTCTTTATTAGTGTTATGTTCCATCATTATCTCTCCATGTGAGTCTGTCAGAGAGAGACCATTCAACCTCTGAGAGGGCTTTTAACATCCCAGTCATTAATAACCTGGTTTTTGAAAACAAGTTTGGATGTGTTTTTCTGTTCTCCCTGAGAGGAGCGTTACCCAAGTTGTGTGCTTTGGCGAGCGTGTGCGTGCACGTGTGTGTGTGTGTGTGTGTGTGTGTGTGTGTGTGTGTGTGTGTGTGGGGCTGTCAGAGAACGTCCAGGAAGTTCTGTTCTGGGCTACGTTTACCGCTGAAAGCTCCTTCACTTGTGATTGATCACAGCTCATTTAACATCAGATGCCCCCGTGGGAAATACCTACTCAGAACAGCAGAGTCACAGCTGTCTTTGGATATTAAAATCTGCTTGTGTGCTTGTGTGTCACTTTGGCTCAGTTGATATTGATAGAGAGATAGAGAGATAGGGAGAGAGAGAGAGAGAGAGAGAGAGAGAGAGAGAGAGAGAGAGAGAGAGAGAGAGAGAGAGAGAGAGAGAGAGAGACTGAAGACTTTCAGAGAGAAATTTTGTATTTTAGAGAGAGAAATACATGAACATAATCTCATGTCTTGGTCATGTGCCTGCATTTGGTTGACGAGACAAGCTTTGCACTCAGACCTGATGGCTCGCGTCTGCTTTAAATGTACAAGACTACTTTAATGAACAGCTGAGGAGAGTTACATTTGCAAACAAGTGAATTTGAATTTATGTCAATTATTCGTTCTAACCAAAGACAATCTGGTCCATCACATTCCAACTCCTTACCTTAAATGCCACTGTGTCATACTCGTCTACCTTTCTGCTTGTTTCGCAACCTCGCAAACAACCATCTTCCTCTTTACACTGGCTCAGTAACATTAATTCATTGAGCCACCTTTTTCTCTAGATGACAGCCAGATTAATGGGTTTGTGAAGTATTTCTGAGATATTGCTCAGTATGCCCCCCCAGGCTGCAGTGAAAGTGCTCAGTGTAAGCTGTCACATGCCAAACTCCGCCCACCTGAACACATAACCAGAAATTAATGCTGGCAACCCGACATTTGTAATCTATGTCCCAGGGCTTCTGTAGAAAAATGATCGTAAAATTCTCTCTCTTCATTTGAGTTGTTTACTTTCCGTGAATTTTTGCTCACCGTTGGATTTTGACGATGGCCAATAAAAGCGCCGGGCATCGCTGACGCCTTCGGGCAAACGTGACGCTCATAAGTGTCGTCATGGAGGGTTCTGATTGGCTGCGAGCATCCCCTTCAGAGGAACAGAGCTCATCTGTACTCTCATCTCTCCATGATGGATGGGCAGTGTATCCTACATTCTCTCATCTTGTTACCTGAGGTAGAGAGAGGACAGTTAGAACATGCGTGCCATATCTGTGATCCAACATGTTCTCAGAAAATGTCTAACATGCTCAGGAAGATTATTTTAATTAAGGTCGTTTCAGGATTAAGGATGATTTCTCTGCTTTCTTCTCGTAACAACTTGTCTTGGAGTTGTTTTTACTCATTTAGCAGATGCTTTTATCCAAAGCAACTTACAGGGACATTCTCCCTGAGGTAAGTAGGGTGAAGTGACTTGCCCAAGGAAACAACGTCCCGTCCGGGAATCGAAGCCACAGCCGGGAATCGAACTCACAACCTCCCGATCATGATCCCAACACCTTTAACCGCTGAGCCACCTGACTGCCAATACAGAGTTGTGACTCCCAATATGGAGTTGAGGCGAGAGTGGAATTCGGGTGGCGTAAGCGCAAATAAAAAATGCTATTGAGTAAGATAACATCTCAACTACTGACATCAGATCAATCATGCAGATATGACGCTCGTTAGTGCTTAACGGCAGGGGAGCTGTGGTTGGGAGTCATGTGGCGCAGGCGGTTAGGATGTCGGGCTAGTAATCAGAAGGTACCAGGTTCCAGCCCCGGCTGTGTCAACATGACGTTGTGTCCTTGGGCAAGGCACTTCACCCTACTGTCCTCAGGGAGGGGAATGTCCCTGTACTTGCTGTGAGACTCTCTGGATAAGAGCGTCAAATGTAACAGCACTCTTCCAGGTCAAACCTTCCTCATTGTCTCACCAGCTAGATTACAGAAGATCTCGGTGACATGACAAAGGCTTTCTTGGTGCAGCGCCCTCATTTCTGAGACTAGCATGGGACTGTCGCATCTCAGCTGCAGGCCGTGGAGTCTGGGAGAGAGAGGGTCCCAACGTCTTATCAACAGCCCCCCTCTGGCTCATCCGTTGGTGCTGGCTGCTATCTCCGCCTGCCTGCCTGCCTGCCTGCCTGCCTGCCTGCCTGGCTGCCTGCCTGGCTGCCTGCCTGGCTGCCTGGCTGCCTGGCTACCTGGCTGCCTGCCTGCCTGCCTGCCTGCCTGCCTGCCTGCCTGCCTGCCTGGCTGCCTGCCTGGCTGCCTGGCTGCCTGGCTGCCTGCCTGCCTGGCTGCCTGCCTGCCTGGCTGCCTGCCTGCCTGGCTGCCTGCCTGCCTGCCTGCCTGCCTGGCTGCCTGGCTGCCTGGCTGCCTGCCTGCCTGCCTGGCTACCTGGCTGCCTGCCTGCCTGCCTGGCTGGCTGCCTGCCTGGCTTGCCTGCCTGCCTGCCTGGCTGCCTGGCTGCCTGGCTGCCTGCCTGCCTGCCTGCCTGCCTAGCAGCGATTACAGGAGACTCCTCACATTCAGCTCACCGGCTCCAATGTCTGGTGTCGTGCTGCTGTCACCAGACTCTGCTAGCGGCTTGGCTTGGGTTATTAGACTAATTGTTAGGGTTAAGGACAGAGATGCTGTAAGTTATGATAGTTATGATAGTTATGATGGGTACGAAGACTTGCAGGGAATGTAAAACAGCCACAGATATAAAGATTGTGAGATTGTATATAAATGTATACATACAGTCACTGGTGGGAGTCTAGTTTAGAGTCTGTGGTCAGGGAATTAGCCTATCTACACATCAACATCATTTATTTGATTTCACGGATAATTGATGGGAACAGTGTCTTCCATGAAAAAGGGAACGACTAACATCAGCCATGTGGAGTATTTAGACAACATCATGTGACTCATTTACGCAAAGGAATTTAGTTTGTCGCCTCTCAACAGCACCAGCAGAACACCCCCCCCCCCCCCCCCCCCCAGCTAAGCTAACATGATGTGTCTGTTAGAGGACCTGTCTGTCTGTCAGACGAGGGGAGTGAGGAGTTCAACCTTTTCAAACCAGAAGACCAGGAAAGGGGGGGGGGGGGGGGGGGAGTGGTGGAGGGGGGCGTTTGATGGTGAACTCATCCCTTTCATGTCCGCTCTGCATCCACCTTCTCAAATAGCTCCTCGCACAGTTCTGCTAACCCAACCTGGATCTTCTGCTACCAAACTCCACCATTATCTTGTGTTGTGGTTTGTTATGATGATAAAAATGGTTTGTGGTTCCGCACCAGAGCAGCCCGCTTTGATCTGCAGCTCATCAGAGACCCTGAGGGGGTGCGCGTCCTGTCCAAGTTCCAACACATTTACATTTATTCATTTAATAGCAGACGCTCTTATCCAGAGCGATTTACAGCAAGTACAGGGACATTCTCCCTGAGGCAAGTAGGGTGAAGTGCCTTGCCCAAGGACACAACATCATATAGCCACAGGCGGGGATCGATCTCACAACCTTCCCATCATGAGGCCAACGCCTTGACCGTTGAGCCACCTGATGACCCCCTACAACACGGCTAC
>CM059300.1:1427500-1470000 GCA_030340665.1 Neosalanx taihuensis
TAGAGAACCACAGTGGAAAGAGAGATAACCCCCCCCCCCCCGATGGAAACAGGAAGTGAGGTCATGGAAGCCGTCAGCCCACCTTTCCATGTATCCATCTGAACTGTCATCAGAAGTGGGGGTGCCCAGGGGGTCCCGGGGTCAGTCTGCACACGCTCAGTGAGGACCAGATTAGACACATATTCCCCTGCTGCCTCGCTAGTTGCAAACAGCCAGTTTCCACTCTGGAGTGTTCCCCTGACACAATACAGAACAGAAGGTCTATTTTGGATCGTTTGGAATATGGCAGCTTTGAGATTTACTTTCACATTGATACATGTAGCAGACGCTCTTTGTGAACTTCCACCCCTGGAGGACAAATAAAGGTTTATCTATCTCTCTTATCCAGAGCGATGTACAGGGACATCCCCCCCCCCCCCCTCGGAGGCAAGTAGGGTGAAGTGTCTTGCCCAAGGACCCACAACATCATGTTGACACAGCCGGGGTTCAAACTGGGTACCTTCATTTCTGCCACAGTGAATTCTATGTTTGTTAATCTTGCAGAGCGAATCAACCCCATTCTGATTCTGATTACCAGCTTGACTCCATAACCACCTGCGCCACACATCCTGTCTCCGTGTTCGATATTTGAGGTGCGAGGGTGCGATGTGAGAGATGGAAGCCGTTCCCTGAACAATGTCATTAAGAACAGAAGCTCTCAGAAGCACAATGTGAAGAACACAGATTCACTTCAAAGAAAACTGCCACAATGTTTAAACGAGACAGCGTGTGCTGCTCTGTCTGTCTGTGCCTGGGTGTGGGTCTGTGTTAGTCACAAGTACAACCGTTCTCCCGTCAAGCCCACATTGCTGAGCTGGGAATTGCGTCCTCATCATGGTTAGCTCGAACCCTGCCTCTATCTATCGGTGCACATGCATTTTTCTCTGATGAATCAGTCGAGCCAACGCCCATCTAGCAGCAAAGAGGACTGACAGCCTGGCGTCTTGCTGCCAACTCCCTCCCCAAATACATTTACATTGAGTCACTTATCAGACGCTCTTATCCAGAGCGACTTACAGCAAGTACAGGGACATTCCCCCCTGAGGCAAGTAGGGTGAAGTGCCTTGCCCAAGGACACAATGTCATGTTGACACATTCCGGGGTGTCAAACCAAGTACCTTCTGATTACCAGACCAACTCCCTAACCGCTTAGCCACCTGACTCAACTGCCCTCTTTCAGGGGGCGATGCCGCCCCACACTGGGCTACACATCCCCCCCCCCATGGAGACAGCAGAGTCCTGCCCTGTGTTCCCCACCCTCCCTCCCCGAGGACGGAGCCTCGTCTGGGGGGATGGGACTCCGACTGCCAGACCTCCTGGTGTCCAGGACTGGTTGACAGCTCCTCTCTTTGAAACTCAAGTGCCATTAAAGAAGGACATTAACATTCTTGTTCGTTTCCTTCGTTATTCATCTTTTCTCAGGCATGATTTAAGAAGGTTGCATTTTTTAATGCTTTGCTGTATTCTGGATTCAGTTGGAGACTGTGTGTAGCGTTACATGACATACCTTTCAGTTAATGAACCGAATGAATGCAAGGAGAATGTGAGTGATCACCTTAGTCCACGGCCAGCAGCAATAGCAGCTTAGTAATTTAGGGTCTGAGTATTAAATTACAGGCCCCAGTGTTTTGGCGTGGTCCCGGTCCTACCTGCCCACAGGTGTGTGTGAGGGTGAGGGTGTGTAGTGGACACGGCCCCTGTGGAGCAGACATGGGCCTTGGGCCCCAAGCCAGACTGGGAAGGGGGCTGCCCTGCTGGGGTAGTGAGTAGATCCCCTCCCCTCTCTGCAGGCACCTTTTGTCTCTGGCCTGGCCCCCTGCAGTGTGCTTTCAGAAGACTCCAGAAGCCCCAGCACTCACACGCACACACACACAGGTAAGGGTCTCTCTCCAGGTGCTCTGAACCCAACCTATGTTCTTTTATACTCGCCGTAAAAAGGGAAACTTAATGCTACTATTCCAAAACGTGTTTCTAGATTAAGTACTGAGGAAGGTTTTTAGGGAGTGAGTATTGCTGGAAGTGAAATTCTTGTACTCGCCGTGAGGTATTTTAATGGATGCTTGCTTTCCTACAGATACATTCTTACAGGTTTGAGGTGTTTGTCATGTTTTTTTAATTGTAACTTGTCTCACTGAATGCTCTTGTGGCTCTTCCCTTTGGCACTTGTTTGGTTTCCCACAATGTGTGCTTAATAATCTGCTTCATAATCTTGTTGTTATGATCTGAGACCGATACTCTTTTGTAAAGTTCTCTCTTGGAAGCTCTCTCTTTGGATAAACGTGTCCGCTAAATGAATAAATCGAAATTCTTTTGATAACTGTTTGTGAGGTTGTAACTGTTTGTTTCTTTCTTGTCAAGAAATTCCTCCGCAGATTTAGTTGATTTGTGCGTTAGGATGAAAAGTCATTATGTTATCATGCATAACATCTGTTCTGCCATTGTACAGCAACAAACTGATGTTGTCTCACTTTAACTGTGGAACGGTTCAGTTTACTCTTATAATTACAGCATAACCCTGCATACAAATGTACACATTCCCCCAGAGAATCCCAAATAACTGCCAGTATTCCTGTTTTAAAGAAAGCTACACACTGTAGCTTACGCTCGTGATAATACTTCAGAGGATAATTCGTTAATTACGATAACAAGTTCCTGGTAAAGAGGAAGTGTTTCCATGACGACTCTTCAAACACGCAACAGTCCAGTGTTTAAAGAACGAAAATAAAATGCTGATGTTCCAGAGGATCAAATGAAGTAAGGTTGTGAGCCAAGAGCAACAGCGGCTTTACGACCCTCTGAACGGCGGTACGACTCATTTCCTTGACCGCTGCTTCCTCCTCCTGTGTTCTAGAGGGAGCAGCATGTGACGCAAGCCTGAGCACGTGTGTCGCATGTGTGTCAGGTGTCTGGAAACACCAGGACCTGCCTGCCCACTGCTAACATGGGACTGTGGTTCAGATAATGCCCTGTGTGTGTGGGGGGGGGGTTACTGGACCCCTGGATGGTCCCTGTAGTGCTTCAGCAGGAGAGACATCTATGGGGTGTGTGTGGGGGGGGGTTACTGGACCCCTGGATGGTCCCTGTAGTGCTTCAGCAGGAGAGACATCTATGGGGACAGAGAGACATTTAGAAAGTATGAATCGACCTGAACGAGCACATTTTATCCCACTATTCTGAAACGGGGGACAGTCAGGTGGCCGATCGGTAAGGGAATCAAGCTCGTAATCAGAAGGTTACGGGGTTCGATTCCCGGCCGCCCCAACATCATGTTGTGTCCTTGTGCAAGGCACTTCACCCTACCTGCCTCAGGGGGAATGTCCCTGTACTTGCTGTAAGTCTCTCTGGATAAGAGCGTCTGCTGGATGACTGAATGGAAGTGCAGTGTCAGCTTAGTTCTGCAGCGCCTACCTGGCTGATGGTGGCAAAGGAATGGGAAACCCTTCACAGCAGTCAGGGGGCTCAGCGGGTTAAGGCGTTGGTCTCATGATCGGAAGGTTGTGAGTTTGAATCCCAGCTGTAACTATGTGACGTTGTGTCCTTGGGCAAGGCACTTCACCCTACTTGCCTCAGGGAGAATGTCCCTGTACTTACTGTAAGTCTCTCTGGATAAAAGCGTCTGCTAAACAGGTTTTTTGTTGTTGCAGCTTCTCATCCATGATTAACGAGCCTCGCTGCCCTGTGGGTCTGGACATGTTGGGATCTCCGTTCGACCTGAGGTGGCCCCTGAGCGGCAGCCTGCTCTCTGGGTGTGGTGAGCCTGTCTGCGGTGCGGTCTGACTGGGGCTTGAGTCACCACGGCCAGGCCCAGGCACACTCTGTTTGGGTGTTAGCTTCCACCAAGATAATCGCTGTCTTTTTTGAATGCCTCTAACGAACGGGACACTTTGGTATCGACACAGACTGTTCCTGTGGACCGTTTACCTCGTTATTTAAGAACGATTAAGGATTTCCGCCTGGATGGGCAGTGTATGTGTGGAGCTCAGGAGACAGGTTGATATTTGTACCTGGAGGTGAAGGGGCTTGGCTGGGTTGGAAAAAGACACTTTTCTGCTCCACAGGGCTCCAGAGTCTAGGTCTGGGCCTGGATGGAGGGCGGAGAGAGTGTTGAGGCGGGTGTGTGAGAGGGGGCAAGGTAGTGGATAGGTGTGTGTGTGTGTGTGTGTGTGTGTGTGTGTGTGTGTGTGTGGGGGGGGGGGGGGGGTGAATGTGCAAGGTGGTGGGTGTGTGTGTGTGTGTGTGTATGGGGGGGGGTGGTGATGATTGGAGACAGCCAGCTAGCCAACTGAGGAATGTTGTTGCTATTTAAGAGACCATTACTACCTGCTGACTGTCTTTCTCCCGACCCTCTTTTGCCTGGGGATCCAATTGGATTGGGGCCGTAAAGCCTTGTGTTTCCACGGGGCAGGGCCCTGTGTGTAATTGGAGGAAGACAGGCCCTTCATTCCCTCTCGCTGGGGGCTACAATCGCAGGCCTGCCCTAGCCTTTGGGCTGCCCAGCCAGGAGCTAAAGAGGGCACCGCAGGGGTCCATATCAAACAGCCCCAGCTTGCCTCAGCTACCTTAAACATACCCAGTGGGAGCGTCCCGCAGGGGGATGACTCACTCACTGTCACGCTAGCTGTCAAGGGAGGGTTCATCAGGAAACTTCATCAGACATCAACCCTCATTCCTCGCACAATAGGGACGAAATAAGCAGAGCCTGTTAACTTGAACATCTGCTGCCTTTTAATCTGCTTTTCTTTTGTGGCATTTAGTGTTTCCCAGTTCACCTCAGCATGAAAGGATGCTGGTTCACCTTGAACGCATGCAGCTCGTATCTGGAGGTTGTGAATGTTTGCATCACTGACATGAAGCCAGTTAGCAGCTTGTTAGTGAGGCTTAGCAGCGCACACGGCGCTCATCTTTCAGCTGGCTGGTGGCATGTCACACCAGCTGGAGGAGGGAGGGACCGGGCAAGAAGATTTGACAAGGTTGAAAAGGGTAAAATACCAAGTCTTCAACAGGTTAAGAGCTCTTAAGCTGGGCTCTTACCCAACAGCCCTGCTTCTGCAGAAAGTGACAGACAGGCTTGTCGTTTGGCAGCAAAAGAAACATGGAGGCACCAAAGGGAAGCGGTATGCAGTCAGTATTGAACTTCTCTGTCAATAGCAGTTGACTTCCAAGTGATGAGGCCAGCAGCAGTGTTCCTGTTCTGACTCTTCCTGTGTTTTCACAGCTGCCAGCTGGTGAAAGGTGTTTCAAACTGGAGGCTAACTGGACTGCCAACCCTGGACCAGACCAAACCAGCGTCAGGTCTTACGTAACCCTGAATCAGACACGCGCTGTAAACGAATCACTGGTGTCTCCACAGACCTGCATCAACTTGTCAAAGCTAAATCCTGTTGCAAGGGCTGGATTTGAGTAGTCTCTTAACAACGCTCTATTCTCGTGCGCGTGTTATTTTGTTAGGAACTGCTATTTCATGAAGTTGAGAAGCTTAGGAATTCATTGATTCGTAGATATGGATGTACGGCACTCGTGTATGTTACATGCGTGTGTGTGTGTGTGTGTGTATCCTGTAGGCGAGGAGAGGCCCTCTTTCTGAGAAGATAAGGATCGAGTCAGGTTTGGACACATCACCTGTCTGGTAGAGGAAGGCAGGTCTGGAAGCTTTGGGGCCCCTGGTACACTCTGACGGGGGACAATCTCTTCAGGCAGCCGGAGACTCTGGTCCAGCCACATTCTTCAGGCGCTGGTGCTTTAAGCTCCCACACACGGCAAGTTGCTGAAGCAGCTTGGTGTTTTTCCATCTGGGTGCAGATCCTTGCCAGCGTCTCCATGGAGGAACAGTTCACATGTATTCATTTAACAGACGCTTTTATCCAAAGCAACTTACAAGAGAGAGCTTTACTAAAGAGCATCGGTCACTGAGCATAGCAACGTGATAGACACCAAACATAGCAGGTTTATAGATTATGAAACATACATCATGAGAACCAATAAGTGCCAAGGGAAGAGTTATAAGAGCTTTTAGCCAAAACAAAGGACAAACTTAAGGTGAGTCTCCAGTGTACAGCAGTCTAACTAAGCAATTAAGCAACGTGAACAATAAAGCAACAACACTAGCAAGTTTCCGCAATGGGATTAACAAGAAATTCTGAACAACAACAACAGATGATATTTCTAATTTCTAATATTAATATTTCGAAGTGCCATTAAATTGTAACGCTCCGACTCACAGGCTCTCACAAGCAGGAGGCGAGCACGAACAGATGTCAGGAGATACGGACCGCGCGGCCATCCTTCCTGTACATCCTGCTCCTTTAATGACGTTCGGATCTCCAGAACATGAAGATGGTTCTCATTCCGTTCTCATTCCAGTCTACAGCAACACACACGTGGTATGGTATTGTGTGTGATTAAAACAGCATGTATGAGATTGTCATCCAAAGCTGACCCAGAGCATCCTAATGTCCTACCCTCCACCCCCCCCCTCCTGGTGGGGACAGGCTGCATTCTTGTGACCCTCAGTTCCCGAGCCGCCCCACGCACGTCCCTCACACCCTGACAGGTAATTACAAGGTACCTGGTCCCTGCACACCTCCCCACACCTCAGGTGTCTGCCTCTATCTGACCTCTGACCTTTAGCGGCTCTCTGCATCTTGTCCTCCCCCCCCCCCCACAGAGAGAGAGAGAGAGAGAGAGAGAGAGAGAGAGAGAGAGAGAGAGAGAGAGAGAGAGAGAGAGAGAGAGAGAGAGAGAGAGAGAGAGAGAGAGAGAGAGAGAGAGAGAGAGAGAGAGAGAGAGAGAGAGAGAGAGAGAGAGAGAGAGAGAGAGAGAGAGAGAGAGAGAGAGAGAGAGAGAGAGAGAGAGAGAGAGAGAGAGAGAGAGAGAGAGAGAGAGAGAGAGAGAGAGAGAGAGAGAGAGAGAGAGAGAGAGAGAGAGAGAGAGAGAGAGAGAGAGAGAGAGAGAGAGAGAGAGAGAGAGAGAGAGAGAGAGAGAGAGAGAGAGAGAGAGAGAGAGAGAGAGAGAGAGAGAGAGAGAGAGAGAGAGAGAGAGAGAGAGAGAGAGAGAGAGAGAGAGAGAGAGAGAGAGAGAGAGAGAGAGAGAGAGAGAGAGAGAGAGAGAGAGAGAGAGAGAGAGAGAGAGAGAGAGAGAGAGAGAGAGAGAGAGAGAGAGAGAGAGAGAGAGAGAGAGAGAGAGAGAGAGAGAGAGAGAGAGAGAGAGAGAGAGAGAGAGAGAGAGAGAGAGAGAGAGAGAGAGAGAGAGAGAGAGAGAGAGAGAGAGAGAGAGAGAGAGAGAGAGAGAGAGAGAGAGAGAGAGAGAGAGAGAGAGAGAGAGAGAGAGAGAGAGAGAGAGAGAGCAGAGAGAGAGAGACAGAGAGAGAGAGAGAGAGAGACAGAGAGGGTTTTGAAGAGGGATGAGGCCTGATGACTTCTTATCGTAGAGCTGATGAGGTCCAGAGGTCCACGGTGAAAGGAAACGTGCATCTGGCATTGTTGTTTCCAGACTTGACCTTTGACCTGAACTGGAACCCCCCCCCTTCTGTGAGACAGACTGGACGAAGCTGAACAGCAGCTCTCACCGTCATCCCAGCTTTGCTGTTTGGAGGTTCCCCAGCTTCCACACACCGAGACCTTAACCTAACCCTAACCTAACTGCCCAGCCATGATATTTCCCCAGAATGTGGTAGGTCGCACAGTTGGGGGAACCCCCTTGTCTGTGGTCCATTACCTAACTCTGATGGAGATCAAGCTTTCAGATCCCAGTAGGACGTGGAGGTGGAAGAAGGGGAAAACCCTGGTCTGGTTCCCACTGTCTGGCCCAAGAGCCCTGGGTGCCAGCCGAAGCCAAGCCCAACCAGCCCAGACGGGGGCTAGAGGGCCCATGGTAGCCAGAGGAAGAGGACCGGGGCCCCCAGTGAGCAGCTCTCAGCCTGGGGAGGAAACGCCTGTCTGCTGGGGGCCATTAGCTGGTTCTGAGGGGCCATTAGGAGGGCCAGACTGCTGCCATGTGTGGCCAGCTGGGTTCAACTCAAGACGTATTCAAGACACTTATTCACAGAATTTAATGCCACTTAGTAATATTAAGGCCCTTAGAAATATAATCTGTTGTTGTTGTTCAGAATTACTTGTTAATCTCTGTGTGGAAACTCGCTATTGCTGTTGCTTTATTGTTTGCGTTGCTTAATTGAACGGGGATTAAAGAGGATGGACTTCCTTAGGTAGACTGCTGTCTGTCGAAGACTCACCTTAAATTAGTAATCTGTTCAGCTAAATGCTCTTATAACTCTTCCCTTGGCACTTACTGGTTTCTCACAATGTATGTTTCATAATCTATAAACCTGCTATGTTTGGGCTCTATCACGTTGTTATGCTCAGTGACCGATGCTCTTTAGTAAAGCTCTCGTAAATTGCTTTGGATGAAAGCGTCTGCTAAATGAATACATGTCAATGTAATGTAAAGACTTTGGAAGCTACAGTTTAGTTACTATTACGTTTAACTCCATTCTGAATTCACCACCTTAGGCCGGAATCTTCTAAACATCCTCAAGCGTGGTAAATGAGGAATATCCATGCTGCTCAAACAATTTCATCTGGCTTCTCCTGTTCAGATTTTAGCTTCAGGTTGATGATCGACACAAATCGACAGACTAGGGCCATCGTGAAATGTGAAACTGCCCAGACAACAACGCAACAGCTAACTAAACAAGGGTACCATGCTAGCTTATACTGTGCAAACACATATTAGCAGGCCTGTCTATGGACACACAGATCATGTTACTAGATGTCTGCAGTGCAGTGTATAGAGGATCAGCCATTACAAACCCATAAACAGCACTCCAGACAAAGAGATAAGTTCACAACAAATACTAGAGGTCTTCATCGATGAAAGAGCTGCTCCACTGTTGCTGTATACAGGAGGAGAGATGGGGGGTGGGGGGGGGCAGAGATACACTCTAACACTGTTGAGAGAGCGTGGGCACGATCACAGCGTTGACACATTGGAAGTCATGTGCTGTTTCCGTGGCTGAGTGGTTAAGGGCGTTTGGCTAGCGATCAGAAGGTTGCCAGTTTGATTCCCGGCTGTGCCAACATGATGTTGTGTCCTTGGCAAGGCACTTCACCCTGCGTGCCTCGGGGGGAGGGGGAATGTACCTGCATGTGCTGTAAATCGTTCTGGATAAGAGCTAAATGACCACATTTTTCTGCATACAATAAGGTTGGAACTTTTTAAGCGTCCGTCAAGCATTCTACAGTAACATGCCCAACACTGTATTATTGACACGAAAAACAATGTTCAGGACCTCAAGGTGCATTTCACTGAATGCCCCCCTGTGTCTGTGTTTCAGTGTCTGCAGTGAAAAACATCTCATAGTGAGAGTGATCGGAGCGCAGATGTTTCCAGTGAGCCTTCTGGCACATAGCAGCCGAGCATGTTGTCCCACGCACACCCTGCCTGAAGACCAACTTCAAAACAAACTGGAGGGAGAAATGGAAGCAGCTAAAGTGCAGCTCATTAAATATGACACAAAGGAACAGGATCAACCTTTGCAGCCAGGTAATATCCAAACGGCCCTGATGAATGTGTGACTCACCTTCAGTTTGGTTGGGATCTACAGCAGATCTATCAATAATAATCACTTTTATCCAAAGCAAGTACAGTAAGTACAGGGACATTCTCCCCTGAGGCAAGTAAGGTGAAGTGCCTTGCCCAAAGACACAACATCTCATAGCCACAGCTGGGGTTTTGAACTCACAACCTTCTGATCATGAGGCCAATGCCTTAACCCACTGAGCCATGTGACTCTCTCCCTATCAAACCTCAACCTTAGGACCTCCTGACCCAACCTTATCATGGCAGCGATGACTCTTGTGACAAGATGACAAGTGAAAGCTGGCCAGGATCCCCACCCACACACTCTCGCTCACTCGCCCCTCTACCCAAACTCTCCTCGCTGCGAGTCAGACCCGCGTGTCACTTCCTCTGCACCCACGCGCGTAACACCACCTCAAACCTCTTCTACTGCTGGCATGCAGAAGCTGCTCCAGTCTAGGGGCAGCACGCACAGTAACACACCTCAGAGCTCTTCTACTGCTGGCATGCAGAAGCTGCTCCAGTCTAGGAGCAGCACGCACAGTAACACACCTCAGACCTCTTCTACTGCTGGCATGCAGAAGCTGCTCCAGTCTAGGGGCAGCACGCACAGTAACACACCTCAGAGCTCTTCTACTGCTGGCATGCAGAAGCTGCTCCAGTCTAGGAGCAGCACGCACAGTAACACACCTCAGAGCTCTTCTACTGCTGGCATGCAGAAGCTGCTCCAGTCTAGGGGCAGCACGCACAGTAACACACCTCAGACCTCTTCTACTGCTGGCATGCAGAAGCTGCTCCAGTCTAGGGGCAGCACGCACAGTAACAGCACCTCAAAGCTCTTCTACTGCTGGCATGCAGAAGCTGCTCCAGTCTAGGAGCAGCACGCACAGTAACACACCTCAGAGCTCTTCTACTGCTGGCATGCAGAAGCTGCTCCAGTCTAGGGGCAGCACGCACAGTAACACACCTCAGAGCTCTTCTACTGCTGGCATGCAGAAGCTGCTCCAGTCTAGGGGCAGCACGCACAGTAACACACCTCAGACCTCTTCTACTGCTGGCATGCAGAAGCTGCTCCAGTCTAGGGGCAGCACGCACAGTAACAGCACCTCAAAGCTCTTCTACTGCTGGCATGCAGAAGCTGCTCCAGTCTAGGAGCAGCACGCACAGTAACACACCTCAGACCTCTTCTACTGCTGGCATGCAGAAGCTGCTCCAGTCTAGGGGCAGCACGCACAGTAACACACCTCAGAGCTCTTCTACTGCTGGCATGCAGAAGCTGCTCCAGTCTAGGGGCAGCACGCACAGTAACACACCTCAGACCTCTTCTACTGCTGGCATGCAGAAGCTGCTCCAGTCTAGGGGCAGCACGCACAGTAACAGCACCTCAAAGCTCTTCTACTGCTGGCATGCAGAAGCTGCTCCAGTCTAGGAGCAGCACGCACAGTAACACACCTCAGAGCTCTTCTACTGCTGGCATGCAGAAGCTGCTCCAGTCTAGGGGCAGCACGCACAGTAACAGCACCTCAAAGCTCTTCTACTGCTGGCATACAGAAGCTGCTCCCGTCTAGGGGCAGCACGCACAGTAACACACCTCAGAGCTCTTCTACTGCTGGCATGCAGAAGCTGCTCCAGTCTAGGGGCAGCACGCACAGTAACACACCTCAGAGCTCTTCTACTGCTGGCATGCAGAAGCTGCTCCAGTCTAGGGGCAGCACGCACAGTAACACACCTCAGAGCTCTTCTACTGCTGGCATGCAGAAGCTGCTCCAGTCTAGGGGCAGCACGCACAGTAACACACCTCAGAGCTCTTCTACTGCTGGCATACAGAAGCTGCTCCAGTCTAGGGGCAGCACGCACAGTAACACACCTCAGACCTCTTCTACTGCTGGCATACAGAAGCTGCTCCCGTCTAGGAGCAGCACGCACAGTAACACACCTCAGAGCTCTTCTACTGCTGGCATACAGAAGCTGCTCCCGTCTAGGAGCAGCACGCACAGTAACAGCACCTTGTCCTCACTCCACCTGCCTCAGGACTGGGTGTTTGGAACACCGCAAACAAGCGCACCTCCTCAGCTGTGTAAAGCTGCTTCTATCAGGCCTTGAATCGCCACTCCATTCCATTCAGAAGGCCTGTGTTCAGGAGGTCTGTGTTCAGGAGGTCTGTGTTCAGAAGGCCTGTGTTCAGAAGGCCTGTGTTCAGAAGGTCTGTGTTCAGAAGGCCTGTGTTCAGAAGGCCTGTGTTCAGAAGGCCTGTGTTCAGAAGGCCTGTGTTCAGAAGGCCTGTGTTCAGAAGGCCTGTGTTCAGGAGGTCTGTGTTCAGAAGGCCTGTGTTCAGAAGGCCTGTGTTCAGAAGGTCTGTGTTCAGAAGGCCTGTGTTCAGAAGGCCTGTGTTCAGAAGGCCTGTGTTCAGAAGGCCTGTGTTCAGGAGGCCTGTGTTCAGGAGGTCTGTGTTCAGAAGGCCTGTGTTCAGAAGGCCTGTGTTCAGAAGGCCTGTGTTCAGGAGGCCTGTGTTCAGAAGGTCTGTGTTCAGAAGGTCTGTGTTCAGAAGGCCTGTGTTCAGGAGGTCTGTGTTCAGGAGGCCTGTGTTCAGAAGGCCTGTGTTCAGGAGGCCTGTGTTCAGGAGGCCTGTGTTCAAAAGGTCTGTGTTCAGAAGGCCTGTGTTCAGGAGGGCTGTGTTCAGGAGGTCTGTGTTCAGAATATGCCTGATCTACTGTAAACTACGGATATTCCACAGGTTCTCCACAGTTCCAGGGAAACACTAACAGGAACACCTGCATCCTTCTGTCGCCCCCCCCCCCCCCCCAGTAGGTGTGCCAGTTTACAAGTTTCCTTTGTCGTTGTATTGATGATCGTAGTGTGGCGTCTACTTTGCATGTTTGCAAACGTGAATCAAAACCCTTCAGAAAATGATGTTTTCCATTTAACATATAAATATACAGACCGTGGCATTAAGAATACAAACTATGTGTATTTGGGGTTACTGTGAGCGTTACAAGGTGCTAAGTGAAGTTTTGCTTTCTAGACTCATCCATCGTACTCGCCTCAGTTTAAGAGGTAATGTTCGTCTCCTTAGGCGACATCGAGATCCCTAATGATGAGCAGAGTGGCATTTTGAAGAGCACAGATCGGAAGAAGATGATCCGATAATGTTTGACGAGAAAACCATTAATGTCACCTAATCACACCGTAGAAACACCAGAACAAGCAGCTACAAGCACCCTACCTCCCTTTACAATACTGAAGCACCCTACCTCCCTTTACAATACTGAAGCACCCTACCTCCCTTTACAATACTGAAGCACCCTACCTCCCTTTACAATACTGAAGCACCCTACCTCCCTTTACAATACTGAAGCACCCTACCTCCCTTTACAATACTGAAGCACCCTACCTCCCTTTACAATACTGAAGCACCCTACCTCCCTTTACAATACTGAAGCACCCTACCTCCCTTTACAATACTCAAGCACCCTACCTCCCTTTACAATACTCAAGCACCCTACCTCCCTTTACAATACTCAAGCACCCTACCTCCCTTTACAATGCTGAATCACCCTACCTCCCTTTACAATACTGAATCACCCTACCTCCCTTTACAATACTGAAGCACCCTACCTCCCTTTACAATACTGAAGCACCCTACCTCCCTTTACAATACTGAAGCACCCTACCTCCCTTTACAATACTGAAGCACCCTACCTCCCTTTACAATACTCAAGCACCCTGCCTCCCTTTACAATACTCATCGGGTAAAACCAATATATTGGTTTTCGTATATACGATCAGGCCGAAGTTTATTTTGTTAAAAGAACCCCAGAACTGTGCCAGGTTGGAGCTCATCACTCAGTGTTTTCTCACTAAGTGACCAAACGAATGAAGGGCTAAAGTACCGTTCTGTCTGCAGTCATCCAGCTGGTGTGCATGGCCTGCGTATGCTCTTCTTCACTGCACATGTGCATGAATGGAAGTGAGAGAGACAGGGGTGAGACACGGGGGGTGGGGGGAGGGGTGGGGGTGTTTGGGAGTTGGGGACCCAGAGGGCAGAGGTATATGGCTGCTGAGCGCGCCTGGGCAAGGGCATGGGATCCAGCACGTATCACCAGGCCCCTGGGGACACAGCAATGAGCTGCTTTCAAAAAGAAAAAAAAAATCAAGGGTTTCGCTCCTGCAAGACTTCAAAGAAGGGAGTTGGGACACAGTGCCCCCCCCCCTCCCCCCACCCCCCTTTTAGATTGAAGACAAGTGACACTGCTGAACAGGATGTTTAGGTGTAGCAAGGATTTCAAGGTAGTGTCTTATCAGTATTACATCATCAATACCATAATCAACATTAGTCACTGAAGATTACGTTTGCACCATCCTATAGTATGCAAAACACTATATGGCTTAGTTGGAATTGTTTCGTAAGAAGGGTATAGTCTTACCATAAAATTGGAGTGAAGTGGTCGTAAACACTGGATCGAAACGGTCCAAAACACTGCGATCTACTGCCCCCGGGTGGTAGGTTGGAGTAAAACAACCACGTCAACTATAAATGTGTTTTTGTCAGTCTGCGGTCAGTTGGCATGGAGGGTTTTACTCTGGACGAAGTGTTGCGTGGAGAGTCGTTAAAGGCAGAGAGGTTTGCGACAAATAGGCCATATAGCGTTCAATCAAGACCATCATAAATCACCTGCGACTTCAACCGCAGTGCGTGAATATGCAAAACTGCAACCCCCGCCCCCGCCCCCCGTTAAAAAAAAAAAGTAAAAAAAGGTAAAATAACTGTTGAAATGCTTGTTGACAGTCAAAGTCAGGACAGGATCGAGTGTGTTTGCGTGTGAGTGTGTTTTATGGTAGTCTGTCATCACGACTACAGAGCTTCACACTAATCAACTGGGTTTACACATCTATCAGTCAACAACATAAACTGTTCACCTGTGTGTGTGTGTGTGTGTGTGTGTGTGTGTGTGTGTGTCTGTTTGCACGGGATAAAGAGGTGAAAAGAGGTTGGTTGTGTACGGGGGACAACTTGAGGTTATCTTTACAGTTTAAAACCTTCAATCGGCACGTTTATTTAGGAATGTTAGGAAATATACGCACACGACAATAGGGTGACTGTTTGGTTTGCAAGTGGAAAACAAACCACCGCTGATAAATGACATCTGGAGCCCCACACCCTATTCAGATCAATCCAGATCAATGCTGCTGCCAGCTACATCTGCTTAGATCCGGGTTATCAAAGGTTACGTTTAGAGTGTGCCTGTCTTCCTACTGTAGGTGAGGTTGTTATGTAACAGGAGTTAGCTTGCTGTAGGACATGCTGAGGATCTGTCACCAGGGTTTCTGTTGAGATGATCAGATCATCAGGACTGGGGTAGATCGTCTGATAACCCAACGCTTTCAGAACACACAGAGCAGAATGAGGAAGGGGCCGAGGAACGCAGGGGGAGAGTGAGGGGATGAAGCTCAGCGGTTAGGGAGTTGGGTTTGTAATCAGAAGGTACCTGGTTCAAAACTCCCAGCTTTGCCAAGATGACGTTCTGTCTTTCCTCCTTACCTGGCTCCACTGACAGGTAGCAGCACGCTAACACACACACGTGCGCATTTACATCTTGACTGTGTGTTGACCTTTGTTTTTTTCTCCGCATGCGAGTGTGTGTGTGTACCTGTGTTTGATATGCCTGTGTGCACATTCTGTGTCCATGCATGTTTGTGTGAATATGCGTGTGTGTGTGTGTGTGTGCACGACAGAGAACCTTTCCACTGCTGAAAACCCTTTTCTCACACCACATATCCTGGTGAGGATCCTTTGAAGGCTCAGCGCAGTATTATGCCTTCTGGCAAGTGATACTCCTACTTCAAAGATATCAAACTGTATGTATCAATTATATGAGGATTAATGGTCTGCTCCTGCTCCCTCTGTCTCCTCTCCCTGTCAGTCTCACAGGCCACCTCAGAAAGAGGTGCTCTATTATCAAACGCACATCAAAAGGAAACAAGCTTCCTGAATCACCAACACCCTGCTTGACTGGTTCAACCTGGAAGACACGCAAACACACACACACACCTGCGTACACACACACTCTCAAGGTTTCATGCAGTCACCTCCAAGGCTTCTGCGCGTTTAACGCACATCAAATGACGCAGGATGTCTTTGGCAACCTTTACACAATGCACAGTTCCACGGAAATGTCTGTGAGATTTATTGGGTGACATCTGGCACGCTGCAAGTGTGTACTGGAGCCATGAGACCATGGAGACACCACGAGGTCACACACCCACACACACACACTTCTCCTCCACACTCCCCAAGAGGCTGACCTCTCCACCAGAGGTCATGTTCCCGTCCCCGTCTGTCACTCTGCCCTGGGCTGCTCGTCTTTGATCTACAGCCTGTTCTCCTGGTTCTGCTCTTCCAGGGGCCCACGGCCAGGTCGACCCCCTCCCCATCCCCTGGAAGGCTGTCCTTACTGGGGGTCTCTCTCTACAAAGCCTCCCCTTCTCTGGGACAGAGCCGGAGCGTGGTGGGGTGGAACCCGACCCTCACGATGCAGCGAATGCATCCGACTGAAATGTTGTGATCCTACCTGTGGGGGGGGGGGGGGGGGGGGAGGCAGGCTGAGCGTAGGCATGCTGGGACTGGGAAGCTGGGCTGACTCCTGAGGTCTCCTGGTTGGGAAGGCAGTGCCTGTCACCCTGCCTCTCTTGGCTCCATGTCTGGTTCTCTCATGCAGAGCGCCCTGTCCTGACAGGGAGGAAATGTCTTCAGCTCTGCAACACAGCACACCCCCCCACTCCCTAACCCCCTACACCCAACCCCCAACACCCTACACCCACCCCCTACACCCTACACCCACCCCCCTCCACCCCCACCCCCTACACCCTACACCCACCACCCTCCACCCCCCTACACCCACCCCCCACACCCACCCCCCTACACCCACCCCCCTCCACCCCCCCTCTACCCACCCCCCTACACCCCCCCTCTACACCCCCCTACACCCACCCCCCTACACCCACCCCCCCCTACACCCACCCCCCTACACCCCCCCCTACACCCCCCCCTACACCCCCCTCTACACCCCCCTACACCCCCCCCTACACCCACCCCCCTACACCCACCCCCCTCCACCCCCCCCCCACCCACTCCCTCCCCCTCTGCACAGCCTGCACTTCCTGGAGAACTGGCAGCTTGACAGAAGCCATACTGGTTAGGTGAGGGAGACAGGTGGCTGAGCAATGAGGAGGCAATAACCAGAGTGGTGCTGGTTCGAACCCCGGCTGTGCCAACATGATGTTGTGTCCTTGGGTAAGGCGCTTCACCCTACTTGCCTCAGGAGGGAATGTCTCTGTACTTGCTGTAAGTCGCTTTGGATGAAAGTGTCTGCTGAATGCCTAAATGTAAATGTAGATGAAGTTTGTGAGTCATGGTAGTTTCAATGTCCTGGTTGCTCCATTCACTGTTCAGGAACAGACAAGAGGCAGAGGAGAGTCAAAGCCTCTCCATAATGGGTCATCAGTGGGGCTATTAAAGCTTTGGCCTGACTTCAATACCTTTAATACCTTTAAAATCTCCTTCCACACAAACGCTGAATGGAAACGTTTGAAAGTCCTCCATTATCCGACGCAACAAAAGCCATTGTTCCACCCTGACAATGCACACTTTTCAAGGATATAGATCCAGCAAGAGAGAGGACAGGTGTATCAGGTGGGCACAACACACACACACACAGCGTCACACACACACACATGATCTGGGCTGTTGGATGGTGCACACATCAGGCTGTCTCCTGTGACTGTCCTGGCTGTATAAATCACAACACAAAGGCCTTCGCAGGCCGCCATTCAGCAGGTGACATGAGGAACCTGTGGGAAGGAGAACTTCCACTGTTCCTGAAGGAACACAAAAAGCTTTCTGGGACAGTATAGCCTGAGGACTAATCATCTGACACTGGCAAACAGGAAATCTCTAAATCCTCCATTGTCTGGATACATCACTCCCCCACCACCCCCCTCCACAGACCCCCCCACCCCACCCCCACCCCAGCCCCCCACAAAGGCACTGCTGAGCTCCGGGGCAGTGCGGCGGTGGGTGTAGGATTCCATCTCTAAAATTAGAACACTTTTTTTTTTTGGGGGGGGGCGCATGTTGGTTAAAGTCTAAACTGTTCAGTACAGTGTGAACTCTTAATATGTCTGATAGAGCATGAAAACATTCATTCATCAACGGATGTTATGATGATGAGCATTCCCCTGTTTATGGAAAGTTTGAATATTGAAATATGGACAACTCAAATATTTGCAGAGCAAAGTACTGATGCTGCTGTGGAGAGGGAGGGTTTCCATCAGCATGCCTGCGATCGGAACATTTGCTCTTCTACTTTTAACCATCTACCTTCTTCTCTGCATACCGGTGGTACTTCAGATACAAATATCCACGCTTCATTTGACCTCATAAAAACAGACTTTCTTTTCCTTCCTCATTTCTGTTTCTGCTGAACTTCAGTGGCTTAAACTCGATCTCCCATGTTCCTCACTTCTGTAGTTTAAAGGTCATCTTCTTTGAGCAGTCGTTCTGTTCTACGTGACCGAGACGTCCCTGTATGCAGGTGTGAGGGTCACCACACACCTGTAGTTCCTCCCCAGAAGAGGATGGGTCACCACACACCTGTAGTTCCTCCCCAGAAGAGGATGGGTCACCACACACCTGTAGTTCCTCCCCGGAAGAGGATGGGTCACCACACACCTGTAGTTCCTCCCCAGAAGAGGATGGGTCACCACACACCTGTAGTTCCTCCCCAGAAGAGGATGGGTCACCACACACCTGTAGTTCCTCCCCAGAAGAGGATGGGTCACCACACACCTGTAGTTCCTCCCCAGAAGAGGATGGGTCACCACACACCTGTTCTTCCTCCCCAGAAGAGGATGGGTCACCACACACCTGTAGTTCCTCCCCAGAAGAGGATGGGTCACCACACACCTGTAGTTCCTCCCCAGAAGAGGATGGGTCACCACACACCTGTAGTTCCTCCCCAGAAGAGGATGGGTCACCACACACCTGTAGTTCCTCCCCAGAAGAGGATGGGTCACCACACACCTGTAGTTCCTCCCCAGAAGAGGATGGGTCACCACACACCTGTTCTTCCTCCCCAGAAGAGGATGGGTCACCACACACCTGTAGTTCCTCCCCAGAAGAGGATGGGTCACCACACACCTGTAGTTCCTCCCCAGAAGAGGATGGGTCACCACACACCTGTAGTTCCTCCCCAGAAGAGGATGGGTCACCACACACCTGTAGTTCCTCCCCAGAAGAGGATGGGTCACCACACACCTGTAGTTCCTCCCCAGAAGAGGATGGGTCACCACACACCTGTTCTTCCCCCCAGAAGAGGATGGGTCACCACACACCTGTAGTTCCTCCCCAGAAGAGGATGGGTCACCACACACCTGTAGTTCCTCCCCAGAAGAGGATGGGTCACCACACACCTGTAGTTCCTCCCCAGAAGAGGATGGGTCACCACACACCTGTTCTTCCCCCCAGAAGAGGATGGGTCACCACACACCTGTTCTTCCTCCCCAGAAGAGGATGGGTCACCACACACCTGTAGTTCCTCCCCAGAAGAGGATGGGTCACCACACACCTGTAGTTCCTCCCCAGAAAGGTCCGGAGAGAGCGATGAACAAGTTCCATCGAAGAGGCTGTGTCAATATTAACTTGCCGATACTCTTATTGACATTCTCCGACGCGCACACACTCATCTTAAGCTAAAGAAGGATGTTTGTTTATCTAAGTATAAGCCAACGCTAGCGTTGAGCATGTAAAGCTCTCTGTTCTCCGGCTAGAGAAAACAGAATGGCTTTTGCCCACTTAAGCCATCTTGATCAGCCATTGTGTTTCCGTCGTTGGAGCACAGGGGGATACATTAACTTAAGTACACGAAGGTTTAGCCACAACCAGACACCTTGTGCGACTCTTCCCTCTAAACACACTCGTCACTATTCCTACGAGCTCAACACACATATCAGTTGACTCAATTAGTGGAATTATCATCCCCATTACAGGAAGGTAATCCAGCGATCAGCCTGGTCCAGCCAGAGCTCAGGTAGGGCTGTGGTTCCTCCCTCTGTCCTGGAATAAGAGGCCTATTCCTGGATTAGCTCTGAGCAAACATGTCAGAGGCAGGCCCATTCGGAGGGGAGCAATATTTTACACAAGCTGTCTGAAACTAGCTTAACCAGGTTGACATGGAGGCGGAAAATAAACAGGCTGGTTCAACAAAAGGGGCCTTCGTCTGGGTTCAGCTTGGCTGTTTGCTGTGCGGTGCAACGAACGTGTCAACATCGCCGTATTTCATTTTTTCCACCGAGGATCTTGGGAACATCAAAGACGTGAGCAGGTAGGAGTGAGATTCATTACTGCTGAGGCCCACCCCCTCCCCTCCCCCCTCCCCTCCCCCCTCTCCCCCCCCATCCCTCCCTCCGCCTTCCTCCATTTGTCATCCCCTCCTTTCAAGGTAGGGAAGGTAGATCCTGTTGTAGGGTCCCCCCCCTCGACACACACAACACACACACACACGCACTCGCGCTCTCTCACACACACACCGGCAAGCACACACGCGCATGAATGTGAGCTCCCACACACACACACACACACACACACACACACACACACACACACACACACGTCTTCACACACTTAGATGAGTTGCTGCCTTGAGCAACCTGGACTGTCCTTTCCCCCCTGTCCCCGTTCTCCCTCTCAGATGAGCACACACACACACACACACACACACACACACACACACACATGCACACCGCACATGCGCGCACACAAACCTGCCAGTGTTCCCCTGGGGGGGGCTGCCCCAGATGAAAGGCAGTGTGTTGAAGGCCAGAGAGATGCAGAGCGGAGGTGGAGGGGGAGATGAAATGACTCTAATGATTGTGGGAGCATCTCTCCTTCATGCTGGGGGCCCGGGTCAAAGAACGCTGTTGTCTGTCCGCATGGAGGGGCTCCTGGATGGGGGGAGGAGGATGTCCAGGGTAGCGGGCTTGGGGACCGGGGGAGAGGAGGTGAGGAGGAGGGTGGGTGGTAATGTGAGGTATGGGCTGCATGGGGTGTTCTGTTAATATTGTCAAAGCTGAAGTGGTGGAAGGGAGGTCTAGAGGTTGATTCTGGGCAGCAGACAGAGAGAGCCAGGGAGGAGAGGAGGGATTACATTTACATTGATTCATTTAGCAGACGCTTTTATCCAAAGCGACTTACAGCAAGTACAGGGACATTCTCCCTGAGGCAAGTAGGGTGAAGTGCCTTGCCCAAGCACACAACATCATGTTGCCACAGCCAGGGCTCGATCTCACAACCTTCCGATCATGAGGCCAACGCCTTTGAGCCATCTGACCCCCTTATATGGATATAGAGTCAGTAGCAGATGGGGAAGAATATAAGGTAGGGAGGAGACAGAGATAGCACAAGTCCAAACATCCTTCACTTAAGTATGTACTTACAGTAAGTACAGATAATCATGTTCGAAAATAATCATTACACTCAGCGAGCTGATAGTCTTGTTTGGGGCGCCCTCATGTGGATATTGAGAATATTGGCTAGGTTGGATGATAACGTGATGTTTGCATCTGAAACATTTAGTCATTTAGCAGACGCTTTTATCCAAAGCGACTTACAGCAAGTACAGGGATATTTCCCCCTGAGGCAAGTAGGGTGAAGTGCCTTGCCCAAGGACACAATATCATATTGGCACAGCCAGTGACTCCTTAACCGCTCAGCCACCTAAATCACTCTGTTATCTAAAAAATCAAAGATAGAATGTCAAATGTCAAAGATAGAATCCAATTCGATTACTATGACGAAACACACGCTGCCTTTCATGTGGAACCACTGACATACAAAGGGAAACACATGGTCCCAACGCTGAGGTGAGGTGACACTTCCATCTTTCTGTCTGAGACGAACCACACCAGCCGGCTCCAGGATCACAGACATAACACCTCCTCCCACAATGCTCTTGTGTTGAACTGCTGGCTCAGCACCAATGTCTCCTTCCCTAGTCAGCTGGCAAACTGTCCTCTCTCAGCTTCTTTCCCCCACAGAGAAATTAAATTAACTAGAGACAATACCATTTCTGGAATAATTAGCATGCGTTTTTTATTTTTGTATTACGTGAATTAAACTATTTTCTTTGGAAACCTTTCTTTTTGGGGATTTATCCATTTACCCAAAAAACGTTTAAAGGCCTCTCCTGCTTCCAGATGGGAGTTAGAAGTCATCTACAAATGGTCAACCTTTTAACCAATGAGCTGCCGTTCTGAAGATCCCTATCCACAGCTCCAGATAAAGTTCTAGCCTATCAGCACTTAAGACAGCAGTAATCAGGCCGATGACTCAGTCAGAAACAGGAAGTGTGGTGAGACAAACATCAAGACTTAAAGACTTAAAGAGGAAAAACAGCCTTCCTACTGGACCCAGAAGGGGGCCTGATACCATCAGCCCTGTCTACAAAACCCTCGCCTTGACTCCTCCTCCCTGAACCTCCTCCTCCAATCAAACACCTCCTGTTTCCACACCTCAGGAGGATCGATGGTGTAAGAGGGTCAGGAAGCAGAGAGGAGCCCTAATTGAATGAGTTGTACCACCAATATGCTGAGTGCTGAGGAAGCTGGGAATTCTGGGGAGGGATGGAGGGAAGTAGGGATAGAGGGATGGAGGGAGGTATGGGGTAGAGGGATGGAGGGAGGGTAGAGGGATGGAGGGAAGTAGGGATAGAGGGATGGAGGGAGGTATGGGGTAGAGGGATGGAGGGAAGTAGGGATAGAGGGATGGAGGGAGGTATGGGGTAGAGGGATGGAGGGAGGGTAGAGGGATGGAGGGAAGGATTGAGAGATGGAGGTGGGGGAGTCAGGAGTCAAATCCCCATGTGAAGGTATAAATTACCATGACTACAGGCAGACGAGGAGGGATTCTCCATCGCAGCAGTGAGATACTTATTGATCGCTCTGTGGGATGTTTGTAAACTGGTAATAATGGCTCTAACACACACACACACACACACGTGCACATTCACTCGCTGCCTCTGACACACACACACACACACACACACACACACACACACACACACACACACACACACACACACACACACACACACACACACACACACACACACACACACACACACAGAACCACACACATAGAAGAAGTCCCTCATTAGGCCCCCCCGTTTTGACCTCTAAATACAATTCCTATAGATCTGCTTGCACTAGGGCCCAACCTGCTTCCTGGGTGGAGCTCCAGAGCCCAGCTGTAACTCGAGCCCAGCCACAGGCCTCCTAATGGGGCAGCTATGGATTGGCTGGCTAGCTGGCCTGGTCCTCCAGCTTCTGATAGGCAGGCTGGGGCTGGGGGCTGGGGGCTGGGGGCTGGGGCTGGGGGCTGGGGGCTGGGGCTGGGGGCTGGGTGGGGGGACTCTACCAGGCCTCATTCCCTCTCATTCACCCATAAAGGAACACTTAATCTGCCCCTCCCTCCCTCCCTCCCTCCCTCCCTCCCTCCCTCCCTCCCTCCCTCCCTCCCTCCCTCCCTCCCTCCCTCCCTCCCTCCCTCCCTCCCTCACCTCTCTTTCAGGGTCACACCTTCCATCTGACCTCCACACTTCGCACCGCTGACACACTCCCCCAGGGTTAACCCAATTTCTGTGTGTGTGTACACTGCTCAGTACTAATCTGGTTGACTCTCTGACCTTTCTGACGAGCTGGCAGTGGAAGATTGAGTGCTGCGTTCAGACTTCATTTCCCAGAGTCCAAAGCTGACCTCTTTTCTGAGGCTATCTTATTGGTCAGGCCTGTAGTCCCAGGGTCAGACGGATCACATCAGGTCTGTGGTTCAGCTCTGATAGAACCCTTTAGAACCTTTCATCCCGCCTCGTCAAGATCTCTGCTCTAAGATAACTGGATAGATGGTTACATGAGCCTACATCTGTATATCTATCACCAATGCATTCAGTTTAAACCAGTGATTTTAAATAGAAACATTAATTTAGCAGACGCTTTCATCCAGAGCAACTTACAGCAAGAACAGGGACAATCTCCCTGAGGTAAGTAGGGTGAAGTGCCTGAAGGACAGAACATTACACAGCCATAGCCGGGAATCAAACTCACAACCTCCTAAACATGAGGCCAAGGCCTTAACCCACTGAGCCACCTGACCCCCCTGCAGGAGCGAGGGAAGCTGCATGGGTCATTCTGTGTCTTCCTGGGTTAATGAACAATGTTGTTTGTCACGTTTCATTTTCTTCAAGGTGACACAGTTCAAAAGGAACCCACACAGAGATGAAGATCAAGACCTGAGTTCTCCTGCTAGGCTGTCCCTGAGGAGGGGTTATTAGCCCACGCATGACATGGACACCAAGGGAAACCTTGCTACTACAATATACAGGGGGGGGAGTCATGTGGCTGAGTCTTGTTAGTAATCTGAAGGTACCAGGTTCAAACCCTGGCCAACATGTTGTGTCCTTGGGCAAGGCGCTTCACCCTACCTGCCTCAGGGGGAATGTCCCTGTACTTACTGTAAGTCACTCTAGATAAGAGCGTCTGCTAAATGACTAAATGTTAATACATATACCTACTTTAGAGTTAATCTGGGACGTAGTAAAAAAGACAGTTGTAGTAAAATGTTCTGAAACTCAACTATGCTTTCACAACGAGCTCTTCTCTTCACTGAGGCCCTGGAACACCCGAGCAGGAACTTTACAGAACTCTAGAACATGAAGCCCTTCCAGAACCCTCCATGGTTCCTCAGTTCTGTCAGTACTGTGCCAGCAGGCTGCTTTATGAGCACCTGACAACACTCAGGAGAGGCTCCCTGTCTGGAGCTCCACACAGCCCCACCAGGGGGCGCTGCAGGCCTGCTACAGCAGGACCGGGCTGGGCTCTGTGGAGAACCAGAGCCCCCTCTGTACAGATGTTGGTATTACAGCTCGGTAGGCAAGGAGACAAGGATATCCACCAGCAAGAAGGAAACTTCTAGAACTCATAGACTTATTAAGGATGGAAATGGTAAATGCATTCTGCTTAACCTTCTAAATCAGGGGTGTCCAATCCTGGTCCTCGAGGGCCGCTGTCCTGACGGTTCTAGATGTTTCCCTGCTCCAGCACACCTCAACAGAGCTTGATAACAACGCTTCATTATAATCAGGGGGTATTGCACAAAACTAGGATAAGGGATTAAGCCGGGCTATGTTGGTTATCCTGGCTGAATTTAGCCTCAAGTCGGTTGCACGAAAGCCGATAAAACTTAGCCTGGCCAAGTTACCATGGTGATTTATTCTCCGCAGCTAGCCTGCTCCGGACCAGGCTAACAGCCAGGCTAAGATTAATCCTAGTGATTCACCTGCATTTCCACAGTCAATCCTGTGAGGAATTCACGTGTTTTACAGCATGTCCATGATCTTTTTAAATATGTTGCATCATTTTAATTATAATGCATTTAACATTTACACATATTTAGTATATTGTCATTTCTCATTTCAATTAAATCTACAACAGTCTTTTAATATTGATTTAAGTGGTATTATTATTACTCTGGCCAAGTGTTATATTGATATGCTGATGAAGACTGCTTGTCAAACTGCCGTCGAGGTTTCATAAATATGTTTTATTGCATTACAGTAAACCATCGCTATATCACGGTTCAGTACTGTGAACCCTCGCGATATCATGGTTCAGTACAGTGAATCCTCGCGATATCACGGTTCACTTCACGGATTTGCCACGTGCATTGTGTTCTGCATTCTGATTGGATAAACAGTCTCTCCGCGTCTTCTCTACCTGTGCATCAATAAAGTTGCGGTTTACTGTAATATTTACTGTGGCTGTACACCTACGTAACATTCGCAGAAAAAGTTAAACTTATGGACATGCTTAATTGTAGCCCAATTATGACAGCTCCAGAGGATTGTACACTTTTTGAATACTAACGCATTAATCCGGCCCGCTATTGTCTGCCAGGTTTATTCTCTTTCTTTTATTATGGCTTGAGTATTGTCCTTTTTAATTAATATCCTTCTCCTCCTCATAAAACAGGAGCTGTTGTTCTGCGGCCGTGAAATATGTCGCGTAACTCTTTTCCATGTTCTGATCGGTGATTCTGTGAGCGATCGCGAGGTCTATTTAAGAATGCCGTGAACACGCATTAATCCTGACTACCTACATCTGGCTTGACATAGCCGCGCCTTTTCATCCTGGCTTGGCAAACGTGCAACCAATTAAGCCAGGATACGACGGCCAGACTAGGTCAAGCCGCGCTTGCTCAGTTATTCTGGCTTTCTTTATTCTACTTTCGTGCAATACCCCCCAGGTGTGCTGGAGCAGGGAAACATCTAAAACCTTCAGGACAGCGGCCCTCGAGGACCAGGATTGGACACCCCTGTTCTAAATCTTCTAACCCCCCCCACACACACATACACACCTTAAGGTCCAGCCTCCTCTGTGGGCGTGTCAAAGCAGTCAGCAAGGATTCTAGAAGCTTCCGCTCAGTTCTTTCCATGTGTTTTTATTTTTTTGTCTCTTACATCAATACAGACAGCACAGGATACATAGTTTTACAAATACAAAGCACACCACCCCCACACCACCACCCCCCTCGCTGTGGGTTACCCCTGTACAACCCCCCCCCCCCCCCCCGCCCCACCAAGCTAAACGAAGGACCTGTCCTTGCGGGGTTGCCAGGTTTGAAGCTTTTTAAATCTGCGTAGCGGTGCGACACTCAACAATATTTCTTCAGAAGCGTCTCGCGTCGGGGTCTCCTGACGGAGAGACCAGGGCGGGAAACGGAACCATGTGTCGGCCATATGAACAAGCGTGTAGCCATGACAACGTAGAACAAGCAAAAAAAAAAACAAAAACAAGGGGGTTTAACAACAGCAGGTTTGTGGGGGTTTAAAGATGGTGGTTGTTGTTTGGCTAGCACTGCAGTTACAGAACGAGTCAATGCCTTGGTTCCTCCTGAAGAGTTAGGGAAACTTCAACAGCAACTTTCCATTCCAGAAAAACGATAGAAAACATCCCCAAAAACAAATAGTTCTTCTTAAAGTGTTTACTGTGAACTGTAGATGAAAAATGTTCACCGCCTAAAACCTGGACATTTCTAGTTTGGAGTAGTTTATTATTATTACTTAAATTTATTCCTGTACAATGAAATACAACTTCAACCTCAAGACATCAACATCTGTTCCAAAAATACACTGGGCTTTCATTAACGTCAGCCATTTTTTTTTTTAAACATCGCCCCCTTGCCCCTCTCCCCGCGTCAAACGAAAACTGGACTTTTGATCGTATGTACGTCTGTGTGTGTATGTTTGCGTTTGATGTGTGTGTGTCTGTGTTTGCGTGTGTCTTTGTATGTTCGTACAAATACAAGTGTGAACCTCTATGTCAATTCCACACAACACTGTAAACATACACAGACTATATTACATGTGCTTGCACTGTTGCCTGGGCGAGTTTTGGTTGACTTCACTGGAACACCACTAAAGAAAGGAGGGGGAGGAGGGGGGGGGAGGGGGGGGGGGAGGAGGGGAGGGACCACGAAAGGAAAAGGAATCCCATGGATGGTGAATCTGGGGGTGTGTGTTCAGTTTATCGTTCACCTCCACCTTTCCTCAGGGTCCTGCCAGCCCCCCCAGAGGTGGAGCAGAGAGGGGGGGGGGGGGGGGACTGGCAGAGCTGGGGGCGGGGCCAGGGCACAGTAAGATAGGTCCGTTCTGCAGCGCTATGCGCTGGGCGACCCTACTGTTGCCCCCCTGTAGAGGGCAGCACTGAGGCTGGGGGAGGAGGGGAGGGAGGGAGGGAGGGGGGGAGCGTAGAGAGGAGGCAGGAAGGTCCCGCCCCTAGTCTGTGGCCTGCCCAATCCCAGCGCACCGCTGCTTGGAGTCCTCAAACCTGGTTGGTTCAGCAGTCTGTCAGATCAGTCAGTTTGGTCTCCAGTGGGAGGAGTCTCTCTCTCCTATCAGGGTCTGGGTCTCCAAAAGGCTCCGCCCACTCGGGGTCACACACACCACACGGCACAGAAAGAGGAGGGTGCAGGCGGAGGGTAATAAAAGGAGAGATGAAGGGATGCTGAGGGAGGGAGGGGGGAGGGAGGCCATCTTGCTTCACAAGGCAGACGCGCCTCAGGTCTCCTGGCGACGTGATGGTGTTGCACTGTGGGCACAGCTTCTTGTTTCCCTGGAGACGGAGGAGGGCGTGGTTAGACTGACGGCACACCTGAGCCCCTGTGTGTGTGTGTGTGTGTGTGTGCAGGGTCCTAGCCACCTTAAGGGAAACATCACAGTGTGTATGCTTCTAACCACTCCAGTGTCCTCCTCCCTTTCCTCTCTCTCCCTCACTCTCTCCCTCTCTCCTCTCTCTCTCTATCCTATGTCTCTCCCCCCCCTCCTCGTTAAACAGCAGGGCTGAGAGCTGAGAGGTCTGGGTGAGGCACAACCTGCTCCCCCACCCAGAGGTAGGCAGGGGGGTGAGGCAGGGTGGGAGGCAGGGTGGGAGGCAGGGGGGAAGGCAGGGTGGGAGGCAGGGTGGGAGGCAGGGTGGGGAGGCAGGGGGGAGGCAGGGGGGGGAGGCAGGGTGGGAGGCAGGGGGGGAGGCAGGGTGGGAGGCAGGGTGGGAGGCAGGGGGGAGGCAGGGTGGGAGGCAGGGTGGGAGGCAGGGGGGGAGGCAGGGGGGGAGGCAGGGTGGGAGGCAGGGGGGGAGGCAGGGTGGGAGGCAGGGTGGGAGGCAGGGGGGAGGCAGGGTGGGAGGCAGGGGGAGGCAGGGGGGGAGGCAGGGTGGGAGTCCACTGTGATGTGTGTGGAGGAGGTGTAACTATGTGAATAATGTGTGTTCCCAGGGGCTGGTGGACAGGAAGTCTGGGTCAGGCCCGGGCTACTGCACTGACCCCTGACCCCGAGCTGACCCCTGACCCTGCCTGAGATGACTCAGGTGACCAGATGCAGCTTCTACATGTGTGTGTGAGGACCCTGGACACACACACACACACACACACATAGTTGGGGTGACTGCACTGGGAGTTCATACTGCAAACAAGTGCGGCTTGAACTTTAGTGTGTGACTGTAGTGTGTGTGTGTGTGTGTGAGACTGGTGTGTGTGTGTGTGCGCGCACCTCAGCACACAGGGTTATGCAGTGGCTTACAGGAAGGACAGTGATAAATCCATATTCCAGACGAGCACACACACACCTGTTAGCAAACACACCCCTGTTCCTCTGTCCCCCCACACACACACACACACACAGAGCGCTCACACACACCTGCTAAGAGGATCTGGGTCTGCTTCATCTCCCTCCATAACCTAAGAGTCTCATCCTGAGGGCTGGAGCCCTGTGTGTGTGATCACCTCCCCCTGCCCTCCTCACACCTCCCCCTGCCCTCCTCCTGCCCTCCCCCTGCCCTCCTCACACCTCCTCCTGCCCTCCTCCTGCCCTCCTCACACCTCCTCCTGCCCTCCTCACACCTCCTCCTGCCCTCCTCACACCTCCCCCTGCCCTCCTCCTGCCCTCCTCACACCTCCCCCTGCCCTCCTCCTGCCCTCCTCACACCTCCTCCTGCCCTCCCCCTGCCCTCCTCCTGCCCTCCTCCTGCCCTCCCCCTGCCCTCCTCACACCTCCTCCTGCCCTCCTCCTGCCCTCCCCTGCCCTCCTCACACCTCCTCCTGCCCTCCTCACACCTCCTCCTGCCCTCCTCACACCTCCCCCTGCCCTCCTCCTGCCCTCCTCCTGCCCTCCCCCTGCCCTCCTCACACCTCCTCCTGCCCTCCCCCTGCCCTCCCCCTGCCCTCCTCACACCTCCTCCTGCCCTCCCCCTGCCCTCCTCACACCTCCTCCTGCCCTCCTCACACCTCCTCCTGCCCTCCTCCTGCCCTCCTCACACCTCCTCCTGCCCTCCTCCTGCCCTCCCCCTGCCCTCCTCACACCTCCTCCTGCCCTCCTCCTGCCCTCCCCCTGCCCTCCTCACACCTCCTCCTGCCCTCCTCCTGCCCTCCCCCTGCTCTCCTCCTGCCCTCCCCTGCCCTCCTCACACCTCCTCCTGCCCTCCTCCTGCCCTCCCCCTGCCCTCCCCCTGCCCTCCTCCTGCCCTCCTCCTGCCCTCCTCACACGTCCTCCTGCCCTCCCCCTGCCCTCATCACACCTCCTCCTGCCCTCCCCCTGCCCTCCTCCTGCCCTCATCACACCTCCTCCTGCCCTCCTCACACCTCCTCCTGCCCTCCCCCTGCCCTCCTCCTGCCCTCCCCCTGCCCTCCTCACACCTCCTCCTGCCCTCCCCCTGCCCTCCTCCTGCCCTCCTCACACCTCCTCCTGCCCTCCTCACACCTCCTCCTGCCCTCCTCACACCTCCCCCTGCCCTCCTCACACCTCCCCCTGCCCTCCTCACACCTCCTCCTGCCCTCCTCCTGCCCTCCCCCTGCCCTCCTCCTGCCCTCCTCACACCTCCTCCTGCCCTCCTCACACCTCCCCCTGCCCTCCTCCTGCCCTCCTCACACCTCCCCCTGCCCTCCTCACACCTCCCCCTGCCCTCCTCCTGCCTTCCTCACACCTCCTCCTGCCCTCCTCACACCTCCTCCTGCCCTCCTCCTGCCCTCCTCACACCTCCTCCTGCCCTCCTCACACCTCCCCCTGCCCTCCTCACACCTCCTCCTGCCCTCCTCACACCTCCCCCTGCCCTCCTCCTGCCCTCCTCACACCTCCCCTGCCCTCCTCACACCTCCTCCTGCCCTCCTCCTGCCCTCCTCCTGCCCTCCCCCTGCCCTCCTCCTGCCCTCCTCACACCTCCCCCTGCCCTCCTCCTGCCCTCCTCACACCTCCCCCTGCCCTCCTCACACCTCCCCCTGCCCTCCTCCTGCCCTCCTCACACCTCCTCCTGCCCTCCTCACACCTCCTCCTGCCCTCCTCCTGCCCTCCTCACACCTCCTCCTGCCTTCCTCACACCTCCCCCTGCCCTCCTCCTGCCCTCCTCACACCTCCCCCTGCCCTCCTCCTGCCCTCCTCACACCTCCTCCTGCCCTCCTCACACCTCCTCCTGCCCTCCTCACACCTCCCCCTGCCCTCCTCCTGCCCTCCTCACACCTCCTCCTGGCCCCAGAACACAGCACACTACCTGGACCCTCGCCCCTCACAGCTCTTATGAATTGTTTCCAAGTGTGTGTGGACAAAAGATGTGTGTGTGTGTGTGTGTAGGTCACTGCCAAGTAGCTCCTTGGGTCAAGCTGTATAGTAAGAGGTGATGTTATGATGTTGCTGGGCAACAGCGTGTGTGTGTGTCTGTGTGTGTATATGTGTGTGTGTGTGGGCTCTCACCAGCGTCCTGAGCCAGCATTCTTCACAGTGGACGTGCCAACACTGGATGGAGGTGAGAGGCATTGTGTATGAATCCTGAGAGAGAGAGAGAGAGAGAGAGAGAGAGAGAGAGAGAGAGAGAGAGAGAGAGAGAGAGAGAGAGAGGGACAGGAGAAGGATTATCACCATAACCAGATCAGTTCTTGCTGCAGCGCACACACACACGACACCAACACACACACACGACACCAACACACACACACCAACACACACAGCACAACACCTAACAGTCCCAGACAGGAATGCTTCCAGGCCCAGCCAGGCAGCAGGCCGGCCAGCAGGGGGCAGCACATACACACAGGTGGGCATGGGGGCAGGCAGGCAGCGGGCGAGAGATGGGCAGGTGGGCGGAGGGGTGCGACAGGACATGGAGGGGGGGGTGGGGGGGGCGGTGTAGGGGAGCCTTACCCTGCGTAGCGGAGCAGCCTCTTAATCCCGCCTCCGCAGCCCATACCGTAGCCTCTATACATACAGTAAATGCTGAGGGGGAGGGGCTTAGAGCTGGCCGGGTCGGCTTTGGGCGCCATCGCCGCCACGAGAGGCCCCGCCCCCAGACTCTTGTCTTCAGCCCCTGATTGGAAACGCTTCCTCTGCAGGAGGAGGGGGAGGAGTCAAGAGGCGGCACGGAGCTTAGCAAGGTGGCAGCTTCGTGAGACACACACACACGTGCTGACGCTGACACACACACACACACACACACACCGGCACCTGCATATATCCACTGGCAGTCACGACTGGCGCTCGCAAACATTTTGCGACACAAACACGTTGTGAGATGTGAATGTCTGGTGCCGTGAGATCCAGTAACCCTCCAGGCTGCACGCTCCCTCAAGGGGGGGGGGCTCTGCCCAGCACCAGCAGGGGGGCTAGAGACCCACTGATCACCGCATGGAGACCAGGAGAGCGTGAGGACAGACCCACACACCTCTACACACCTCTACACACTAACACCCTGAGATCAACACAATACTGATGACCTGAGCATGTCCAACTGACCAGAGAGAAAGGGGGGGGGAGAGAGGGAGAGAGAGAGAGAGAGAGAGAGAGAGAGAGAGAGAGGGAGAGAGAGAGAGAGAGAGAGAGAGAGAGAGAGAGAGAGAGAGAGAGAGAGAGAGAGAGGGAGAGAGAGAGAGGGAGAGAGAGCCAGAGAGAGAGAGAGAGAGAGAGAGAGAGAGAGAGAGAGAGAGAGAGAGAGAGAGAGAGAGAGAGAGAGAGAGAGAGAGGGGGGGGGGGAGAGAGCCAGAGAGAGCCAGAGAGAGACAGAGAGCCAGAGAGAGACAGAGAGCCAGAGAGAGAGAGAGAGAGAGAGAGAGAGAGAGAGAGGGGGGGTGACCTGTGAGAGGTGTGTGACAGGGACACACTGCCAGGACCCACCCCTTCCTCTCCCTCTGTCTCTCTCTCCCTGTATCTTTCCTTCTCTCTCTCTTTCTCTCTCCCCCTCTCTCTATGTCTCTCTGTTTCTCTCTTTCTCCCCCCATCTCCCTCTCCCTCTCTCTCTCTCTCTCCCCCCCTTCCTCTCCCTCTGTCTCTCTCTGCGTGGTGTTTTAATGATGCTGTTGGCCCTCTCTCTCTCTCTGAGTGATGGATGCAGATTCTCCTGTTTGTCACTTCTGCCGTGGAGATCTGTCAGCTGACGCTCGCCTCTCCCGCCCTCCTCTCCTCTCCTCCCCACCTCCTCCTCCCTCCCTCGCTCTCCTCTCCTCCCCACCTCCTCCTCCCTCCTTCGCTCTCCTCTCATCCCCACCTCCTCCTCTCATCCCTCGCTCTGAGGAGCGACCGGCCCTGACAGCTGTTAAAACACACCGAGGGGGGGGCAGGGGGGTGCGGGGGTAGGGGGGAGCCTCCTCTGCCCCCCCCCTCTCTTACTGTTCTCTTCTTCTCCCTGTGAACACATGTCATCACTGGCAGGTTTTGTTGTGCCAGAGGAAACAATGCAAACTGGTTAACAGTCCCAGCATCAAGGTTCACACAAGCCTTTCTCCTGGAGGAAGTATTCATCAGCATCAGCAGGCGAGGAGTTAAAGTGCCAAGGAGACTAACGCTGTCCTCCCTGCCTCCCCCTCTCCTCCCTGCCTCCCCCTCTCCTCCCTCCCCTCCCCCCTCTCCTCCCCCCCCCCCCTGTCATGGTCTAGTGGTAGGGTTAAGTTAAGTAAGAGTGTTCTAATAATTAAGGGGCTGAAGCGAGCCTGTCTCTCTCTCTGCTGAGCCAGATGTTAAAAGGCTTGTCCCTCTGTGACTGCTGCCCAGTTCATCCTCTTCCTCCTCCGCCCTGCCAGTAATAAGAAGGTCCCTGGTTCGAACCCCGGCTGTGTCAATATGACCAGCAGTGCTCTAGCAGAGACAGCAGCTCTGTGGCAGAGACAGCAGCTCTGTGGCAGAGACAGCAGCTCTGTGGCAGGGACAGCAGCTCTGTGGCAGGGACAGCAGCTCTGTGGCAGAGACAGCAGCTCTGTGGCAGGGACAGCAGTACTCTAGCAGAGACAGCAGCTCTGTGGCAGAGATAGCAGCTTTGTAGCAGAGACAGCAGCTCTGTGGCAGAGACAGCAGTACTCTAGCAGAGACAGCAGCTCTGTGGCAGAGACAGCAGTACTCTGGCAGAGACAGCAGCTCTGTGGCAGGGACAGCAGTACTCTAGCAGAGACAGCAGCTCTGTGGCAGAGATAGCAGCTCTGTAGCAGAGACAGCAGCTCTGTGGCAGAGACAGCAGTACTCTAGCAGAGACAGCAGCTCTGTGGCAGAGACAGCAGTACTCTAGCACAGACAGCAGCTCTGTGGCAGAGACAGCAGTACTCTAGCAGAGACAGCAGCTCTGTGGCAGAGACAGCAGTACTCTAGCACAGACAGCAGCTCTGTGGCAGAGACAGCAGCTCTGTGGCAGAGACAGCAGCTCTGTGGCAGAGACAGCAGCTCTGTGGCAGAGACAGCAGCTCTGTGGCAGAGACAGCAGTACTCTAGCAGAGACAGCAGCTCTGTGGCAGAGACAGCAGCTCTGTGGCAGGGACAGCAGCTCTGTGGCAGAGACAGCAGCTCTGTGGCAGAGACAGCAGCTCTGTGGCAGAGACAGCAGTACTCTAGCAGAGACAGCAGCTCTGTGGCAGAGACAGCAGCTCTGTGGCAGAGACAGCAGCTCTGTGGCAGAGACAGCAGTACTCTAGCACAGACAGCAGCTCTGTGGCAGAGACAGCAGTACTCTAGCACAGACAGCAGCTCTGTGGCAGAGACAGCAGTACTCTAGCAGAGACAGCAGCTCTGTGGCAGAGACAGCAGTACTCTAGCAGAGACAGCAGCTCTGTGGCAGAGACAGCAGTACTCTAGCAGAGACAGCAGCTCTGTGGCAGGGACAGCAGCTCTGTGGCAGAGACAGCAGCTCTGTGGCAGGGACAGCAGCTCTGTGGCAGGGACAGCAGCTCTGTGGCAGGGACAGCAGTACTCTAGCAGAGACAGCAGCTCTGTGGCAGAGACAGCAGTACTCTAGCACAGACAGCAGCTCTGTGGCAGAGACAGCAGTACTCTAGCACAGACAGCAGCTGTCCAGCCGGCCTGCTGGATGTTCTGGAGAGCGCTGGGCTGTTGCCATTGTTGCGGCGGCGACGCAGATCAAGGATTAATGCTTCCTGCGCAGGGCATTGTGGGCCTGGTCCACTTGAATTGGTCACAGCCCAGACGCCAAGGTCCACCGAGCCTCATTGATTAGTGAAAGGAGCGGCTGGTGTTGAACGAAGGGAGATGAGAGGAGAGAGACGTGCTTCTCCCCCCCCGGTAGAGGAACAGCTGGGCCCTCTGGTGTGTGTGTGTGTGTGTGTGTGTGTGTGTGTGTGTGTGTGGCCAGCGTGTGTTTAAAAGAGGACTCCCTGTTGCAAAACAGAGCAACAACTGTGGGTTTTGTATTCCTCGTGTTGTCGTATTGTGTTTCCTGTTCTCTGCTAGCGTGTGTTGCTGTTTTGTGTAGCTGCGTATGCGTGGGCTTGTGCGTTCCTGTGTGTGTGTGTTCCTGTGTGTGTAGCAGCAGCAGGAGGGGCCCGGCCCCTGGCCCCAGGCTCCGGGTCAGTTCCATTCCCAGGACTGGAGCTCCGGGGCCGGGGCTGATGTCACTGCTGGGCTGTTAAAGCTGGGGGTGAAGCAGCCCTCTGGGTCCAGTACAAACACACAGCTGGCACCCAGTTCCTCCCGGCCTGCTGACCCCCCCTTCCCTCTCAGGTCAGCCCCCCCCCACCCAGGGCAGCAGGGGGGCAGAACACACACAGACAGACATGCAGCACAGCTCCATCTTTGGTTGTGTGTTTTTTTTTTTGCGTCGCTGGGACACGTAGTGAGAAGTATCTGAGGAATGCTCGCACGCACGCTAGCTCGATGCTGGGTCTGTCTGTGCTAATGCAGATGTGTTGAAAGGTTGGTCCCCCCCCCCCCCCAGAGCAGCCCTAAAGGGGCGGCGGCCCACCCAGAGGCTGCCCTCACGCACACACACACACACACGGTGGTTTACAGAGATCCATCAGCCTCGTTCATCTCTCGTTCTCTTTTATCTCACTCTCCCCCGGTGCACCTATCCTTCTTTCTTTCCCTCGTTCTGTCTGCCCCCCCCCCTCCTCTCTCCTCTCAGTAATCTAATCTTCTCACAGTTTGTGGATGCAGTGTTCTGTGACAGGGAGCCCCCCCCCCCAAAAAGCCCCACTTGGCAGAGGGACACACCTCCCCACCGTTCTGCCCCTTAATTCTGAATTATTCATGAGCCGTGATTGCCGCCACGGAAACACGGCGATGGCGTCTGTGATGCGTACCGAAGGCCCCGTTTGGGATCGTTCCCTGGTTCTGAACGCCCCGTTTCACAACGGTGGACCGGGGGGGGGGGGCGTAATCGGGTTAACCTACAAACCACACACACAAACACGAAAACACGCACACTCACACCTGTAAACACCGCCGCTGTCTCTGTCATGGAAACAAACATCGTGTGCGTTCTTACATGGATGTGTGGAAAGAGGACAGATTTAACATTTGAATTTCCATCCTTGTTTTGGCTTCACAGTGAATTACTGGCAGGCTAAACAGGCAGGATGTCAGTGGAGATGTTTCCGCCTGGAGTGGAGGCGTTAGCATAATCGTTTCCGCCTCTGGTAAAGGCAGACAGAGGGGGTGACCACGGTCTGGTCCTCCCTTCACGGACTTTAGGGAAGAAACGGGTGGGACAATAGGATGAAAGGGGGGGGGGGTCTTCTCTGTTGGCCCGCTTTGTCAGGGCAATCTTGCGGTGTGGTCCTTTACTTTGACCTGGGGACACCTCGGAGTCGCTGTCACTCTCTTCTCATTCTGTGTGTCTCTCTCTGTATCTCTTTCTCTCTCTCTGTATCTCTTTCTCTCTCTCTGTATATCTGTCTGTCTCTCTCTCTGTATCTCTGTCTGTCTCTCTCTCTGTATCTCTGTCTGTCTCTCTCTCTGTATCTCTGTCTGTCTCTCTCTGTATCTCTTTCTCTCTCTCTGTATCTCTTTCTCTCTCTCTGTATCTCTTTCTCTCTCTCTGTATCTCTCTCTCTCTCTGTATCTCTGTCTGTCTCTCTCTCTGTATCTCTGTCTGTCTCTCTCTCTGTATCTCTGTCTGTCTCTCTCTCTGTATCTCTGTCTGTCTCTCTCTCTGTATCTCTGTCTCTCTTTCTCTCTCTCTGTATCTTACTCTTTCCCTCTCTCTCTTTCTCTCTTTCTGTATCTCTCTGTCAGTCTCTCCCGCTCTCTGTATCTCTCTGTCTCTGTGTATCTCTCTCTCTCTCTTGCTCGCTCTCTCTTTCTCTCCCCCCCCTCCCCCCCCCCACCCCACCGAAGCCTAATTAATTATTTAGCAGTGTGTATCATCTGTTTACCAGTGTAATCCATCTGTCAGCTAACCTATTGATTACTCTCTGCATTCTAATTGTGCATCTGCACTCGTCTGCTAGCTCATATTCAAATCCAATAGCTGTCAGCCCCCGTGTCAGGGGGCCAGGCTGAGGGGGTCCAGGGGGTCCAGGGGGTCCAGGGCGCCAGGCTGAGGGGGTCCAGGGGGTCCAGGGGGTCCAGGGGGTCCAGGGGGTCCAGGGGGTCCAGGGGGTCCAGGGGGTCAGGCTGAGGGGGTCCAGGGGGTCCAGGGGGCCAGGCTGAGGGGGTCCAGGGGGTCCAGGGGGTCCAGGGGGTCAGGCTGAGGGGGTCCAGGGGGCCAGGCTGAGGGGGTCCAGGGGGTCCAGGGGGTCCAGGGGGCCAGGCTGAGGGGGTCCAGGGGGCCAGGCTGAGGGGGTCCAGGGGGTCCAGGGGGTCCAGGGGGCCAGGCTGGTGCAGGTGCCCCGTCCCTCCTCCCACCTCTGGAAGCGTGAGGCGGCAGAGGGGCGGAGCTGTCAATGGGGGAGCCAATGAGGAGCCAGCTCCTCTCAGGTCAGCTGACACTGAGGCGTGAGTCAGATAAGGAGAGGTGAAGTAGGCTGTGTGTGTGTGTGTGTGTGTGTGTGTGTGTGTGTGTGTGTGTGCGTGTGCGTGTGTGTGTGTGTGCCTGTTCCCAGTACAGCAGCAGGTCTGTTGGTTAATACAGCAGTATATAGGTCCACTGAGAGGTGAGAATCAGGCAGCCAGGGAGAACCATTAAAACAGCCACTTAACCAGGCAGCCAGCAGCCTGCCACCCCTCCTTACACTCCCCCCGCCCACCTCACCCTCACCCTCCCTCCCTCCCTCCCTCCCTCCCTCCCTCCCTCCCTCCCTCCCTCCCTGCCCCTCCTCTCCTGCTCTCTTATCGTGATGGCTAACACTCCTGTTCTCAGTTGTCTTCTAACAAGGCTTTTGACATAATTGAATACAGTAGCCCCTGCTGAGTGGAGATAAGTGTGCGTCTGTGTGTGTGTGTGTGTGTCTGTGTGTGTGTGTGTCTGTGTGTGTGTGTGTGTGTCAGCGGTGAGAGAGTGCTGATTGCAAGATGGGACGCATTCAAAACAAGTACGCTAGGTGTGTGCGTGTGTTTGCGCGCGCGGGCAAACGTCTTTGTCAGATCGTTCTGCCGACTACACAGCGCCCCCCCCCACCCCCCCCCGAGCCCCCACCCTCCGCCCCCCCACCCCCCCAATACTCTGCTAATGAGACTGAACGTGCCTGATCCCAGCGTGTGCGGACGTTACCGATGCAGCAATCAGCAAACACTCACCAGAGCTAATGACATCAATCAATGGGCTTCTAAAACAGCAATTTGATAATTACAATCATCAATGTTCCCCGCTGTGTTCATTAAGCCGGCCGCCCCCGTTCGCCGAGCCTCCCTCCGTCCCCCCCGTCCCCTGATCCCCCTCTCCCCCTCTTTTCCTTCCTCTCTCTTTTCCTCATCACTCCATTCCAGAGGGTAGGCTCCCACTTCATATTAGCCTGTCGATGGGTTCGAGGTGTTGTGATCTGCCTAATGGCCGCAGCGATTAGGGATAATTGTGGAATTATCCTGTTTAGCAATGATGCCAATATTAAAAACATGAAGCGCTTCCCCAGTCGAGCTTTTTAAACGCTGCGCCCCCATTGGCCCGTTCGCACCTTGACGTGACGCCGAGGCTTCAGAGGCACCGAGGCGTTTAGGGTAATGATTTCAAATCAGCGGCTCCGTGGAAACAGTGGTCTTCAAATGACGGATTGTTCGTTTCACGAACGCGTGGGGTTTTTGTAGAATTTGTTTATTTTGCGATTCACCGATTTGAAACTGCAGAGGTGGAAGAGAGGCAGTGGGGTGAAGACGGACTGGTAGATTTTCTGGAGGATTCGTGAAGTGTGTGGGGTAATGGGAGGGGGGGGCACTGTGGCACTGTGTCACGTGGTACAGTTGGTTAGGGAGTCTGGCTAGTAATCAGAAGGTACCCGGTTCGAGCTCCCCGGCTGTGTCAACATGAACTTGTGTCCTTGGACAAGGCACTTCACCCTACTTGCCTCAGAGGGAATGTCTCTGTACTTGCTGTAAGTCTCTTTGGATCAAAGCGTCTGCTAAATCTAAACTTAAAATGCAAGTATGAACATCGGTAAAATAAGTCAAAGAAAAATCGTCTTCGTTTCCAAGTCATCCTCTGAAAGGGAACCAGCAGAGCGATGCCAGATGTCCGGCCGCGTCTCGATAAGTTCCCAAGCCTCCTTGATTGTGGCACCGTGACGTTGTGGGAGGAGCTGAAGCTGTTTCCAGCGACACATCAAAGAGAACGGCAGCCGCCTGACCAGAGAGCCCAGCGTGGGGTCTCCAATCTCAGCCCCTCCCCCCTCCCCCCTCCCTCCTCCCAGCCGCCTGACCAGAGAGCCCAGCGTGGGGTCTCCAATCTCAGCCCCTCCCCCCTCCCCCCCTCCCTCCTCCCAGCCGCCTGACCAGAGAGCCCAGCGTGGGGTCTCCAATCTCAGCCCCTCCCCCCTCCCCCATCCCTCCTCCCAGCCGCCTGACCACCTCAGATCCAAACTGACCTCACATCTCAATCGGTCGTTGTCATCATCGCATTTGACATTGTTGCGAGCGGACACACACACACACACACACACACACACACACACACACACTGAGCTGAAAATTGTTTGCCGTCGTTGAGAATGATGACACCTAAAAGTGGAAAGCAGGGGGCTAATCTGGAGCCCTTCTCTGTGGACCTGGGCTGTTAGACAGGGTCTGGTTCATGTGTGTGTGTGTGTGTGTGTGTGTGTGTGTGTCTTGTGTTAAGTCTTGTTTGACACCTGCCGTGGTTTAAGCCGGCAGTCATGTCTGACCGCTCAGGGTCGCTCCGCAGGGCCTCCAGTTCGATGTGGGCTGTCTAATATGGCACCCCCACGGCAAAATGCTCGGAATCTGCCCCTCCTGGACGGGGCGGGGGGAAAGGTGCTGGGGTGGGGGAGGGTGTGTGTGTGAGGGGGGGGGGGGGGTTAAGCGAGCAAAAGAGGGCAAATCCCTCAGTTCTCCCAGAGCAGACAGCCTGCTGACCTCCATTCAAAGATGTATTGATTTTTTTCTTCTTCTTCCAACGCTCTCTTTTCTCTCTGACGGGCGGGGGTGGAGGGGGGGTGGAGGGGGGGGTGGAGGGGGGGGGACTGGCGGAGGAGGTGTGTGCGTGTGTGTGCGTGTGTGTGCATGAGGCTTAACGCAGCATGATCCCTCCCCTCTTGAAGCCGCACCTCGACACCCTCTCTGCATGGAAATCAAACGGGCGTGGACGTCGGGGGGCGGGGGGGGGCGGGGGGGGGGCGGGGGGGACAGAGACAAGAGAAGAAGAACAAGAAGGAAGAGGAAGATGATGTGTGTCTGGTCCCTGAAAGAGGAAGCTTTGGTGTTGGGACAGTGTCTCTATCCTGGACAAAATCAATGCTTCCTGATCCATAATACATGAGGACGGGCTTCGTTCACCCCTGGCTGTTACATCGCACACTAACCCTGATGAATAAAGGTTAAATAAGAGGAAGAGGGGGGCAGAATGGGGGGGGGGGGGGGGGGGGGGCGACGAGGGTCTGAGGCGCGGGGGTTCTCCTGCGGGGGAGGAGGGTCAGGCGGGAGGATCTGAACGTATGACACATCAGAGAGAATCTTCTGGAACACGAGGCCTGTTTGCTCTGCGAGGCCCAACCTGCCAACAGGCGCTCCCAGAAGCACAAGTTTGGGGGAAATAGTTACAGTTTGTTTTTAAATTCTTTTCGAGCGCTTGTGAGCGATGGGAGTCAGGAACATCCAGATCCTAGCGAGTCTGCCAAGGAAGAATATTTGTTCTCCCTTTCTGTTGCGTACGGTCCATTTGGTTTCCAAGGACTTAAATATCCCAATCAAAATATAACGTTAAGAGCTTGATTTATTCAAGGCTGCTACCATATTACTATGGAGAGGGAGTCAGATGGCTCAGTGGGTTAAGGCGTTGGCCTCATGATAGGAAGGTTGTGAGTTCGAACCCTGACTGTGGCTATGTGGTATTGTATCCTTGGGTAAGGTACTTCACCCTACTTCCCTTAGGGAGAATGTCCCTGTACTTAATGTAAGTTGCTCTGGATAAGAGCGTCTGCTGAATGAGGTATTATTATTATTATTATTATTATTATTATTATATGCGTACAGTATCTTATAAATACAATATGTCCCAGGGCAGGAAAGGGGCAGGTCCTGTTTGTGATCCACACCCAGTAGTGACCTCACTTCCTCTCTTCTGTACTGACACATGGCGACTTTGCAGCAAAGTCACGCTCGCCCGCTGCGTGTGGCTTTAACAGCGGAGAGGTCAGGTGGCTGCTGGGAAACGGTGACCTCACACGCCGGCAGAGCGCCAGATCGGCGGTAATGGGCCGGTCGCCGGGGGCAACGCCGACACAGTGGGGTCGAGGCCCGACACGGACGGAATACAGGACGAGGTGAATGTTGGGGTCTTGGTTTGTACGTTGGGGGTGAGGGTGCTGTGTGAGGCTCGGGTGTTACAGGCAGGGGGAGAGGACAGACACAGCTAAGATCAGCTACATTTACTATGGATTCATTTAGCAGACGCTTCTATCCAAAGCCACTTAAGCAAAGCTCTCTCTTGTAAGTCGTTTTGGATAAAAGTGTCTGCTAAATGAACACATGTAAAATGTTAAATGCGTTGGCTGGGATTCGAACCCCCACCAGGAATGAAACCCAGGCCTTCTGCACATGGTAGGGGAAGAATCCCACCACTGAACCCCCGGGGCAGCCCAGAGAGGAGCCAGCTGGTCACCAGGTACAGAGTGCTGTTACCATGGAGCCAGCTGGTCACCAGGTACAGAGTGCTGTTACCATGGAGCCAGCTGGTCACCAGGTACAGAGTGCTGTTACCATGGAGCCAGCTGGTCACCAGGTACAGAGTGCTGTTACCATGGAGCCAGCTGGTCACCAGGTACAGAGTGCTGTTACCATGGAGCCAGCTGGTCACCAGGTACAGAGTGCTGTTACCATGGAGCCAGCTGGTCACCAGGTCACAGAGTGCTGTTACCATGGAGCCAGCTGGTCACCAGGTACAGAGTGCTGTTACCATGGAGCCAGCTGGTCACCAGGTACAGAGTGCTGTTACCATGGAGCCAGCTGGTCACCAGGTACAGAGTGCTGTTACCATGGAGCCAGCTGGTCACCAGGTACAGAGTGCTGTTACCATGGAGCCAGCTGGTCACCAGGTACAGAGTGCTGTTACCATGGAGCCAGCTGGTCACCAGGTACAGAGTGCTGTTACCATGGAGCCAGCTGGTCACCAGGTACAGAGTGCTGTTACCATGGAGCCAGCTGGTCACCAGGTACAGAGTGCTGTTACCATGGAGCCAGCTGGTCACCAGGTCACAGAGTGCTGTTACCATGGAGCCAGCTGGTCACCAGGTACAGAGTGCTGTTACCATGGAGCCAGCTGGTCACCAGGTACAGAGTGCTGTTACCATGGAGCCAGCTGGTCACCAGGTCACCGAGTGCTGTTACCATGGAGCCAGCTGGTCACCAGGTACAGAGTGCTGTTACCATGGAGCCAGCTGGTCACCAGGTACAGAGTGCTGTTACCATGGAGCCAGCTGGTCA
>CM059300.1:1475000-1480000 GCA_030340665.1 Neosalanx taihuensis
CCCCCGTCCTGCTCGCTCAACATCTCTCGCTCGCTCAGCTTGGCACACACGTTACAAATGTGCCACAAAACCAACCAATCAGAGACCTGGCAGAAGTACGTCCTGATTGGCTGTTTGCTCTCCAATGGGATCGCTGGTTACTGTAACCCGGAAAAAACAAAGGAGATCGCATCAGATGGTGGTGGACCTGTGTGAAGTTGGCCCCCCGTCTTGTTCAAAATAAAAAAATAGCACTGCTGTTCGTTTGTGCTAGGTTTGTGCTGGTTTGTGCCGTAAAAATTATCGTTTGTGCTGTTAAGGGTTTTGAGTAATTCAAAAGTAAATGTTCTGACCAGTGACGTCACTCAGCCCCCCGTCAACGTCCAAATCGAGTCAAAATGGTCTATATCGTTTGTGCTAGGTTTGTGCTGGTTTGTGCTGTTAAAATAAACATTTGTGCTACTATAGTTTTTAAGTTATTCTTAAAACTTTATTTTGGCCACTTGTTATGTATTTTTTACTCCACCTGCAGTGCTTTTCAGTTAGGGGCTTTAATCATATCCAACATGACCCTGGGCTGGGCATGAAAACCAAAGGTTTGATGAATAGGCATGACATTTGGGAAAAGCTGGGGAAGAGCACCTCATTGGAGCAGGTGAATAAAAGTCTCCACAGCGGCAAAGGGAAACGTAATTTGGCTGGTGAAGAGAGGGTGAAGGTGTCGGAGGAGCTCTGGCAGGGGAAAGAACTTCCTCATGTGTGGAGAGCAGCCAAGGCCACAAAGCTGATGTCCATGGGCGACCCTGAGCCAAGCCACCTACCCAGCCTATCTACTCTGAGAAAGGCAAAGTCAGAGAGGGGAAGCAAGGAGTTGCAGCACAAAGATCCAATCTTGTCACTGCAGCTTCTGAAGTACAGTGCCAGTTTGAGTGGGAGCATTTTTGACATTGGGCTGGACAAGTTCTTCTGCCACTACTGGACCCCTTCGCAGATGGAAGTGTACAAGTCCCTTTCAAAGCTCCATGGGTCAAGTTTTAGCTTTGATGCCACTGGTTCTGTGGTAAGACGGCTGAGCAGACCAACAGATAAATCTGGCCACATATTCTTGTATCAAGGAGTCCTGTCTGCTCACACTGGTGTACACACACCAGTAGTACAAATGCTGTCTGAAAAGCATAACATTGACAGCATTGCAAACTGGCTAAGTGAGTGGCATAGAGCAGGGGCACCAATTCCAAAAGAGGCTGTGTCAGATTTCTCACTAGCATTACTAGGGGCTCTTGTCAAGGCCTTCACACCTCAGCCCGACCTAAGGTCCTACATAAATACCTGCTTTGGTGTACTACTGGGTCACGCTGACTCAAGTCAGTTACCTCCCTGCTTCATCCGAGTAGATGTTGCCCATTGCATCAAACTGATCACTCGATGGGAATGTTTACAAAAAAAGGGACGCCGAGTAAAGGACTTCCATGATGGTATGATGACCTGTCCAAGGGGGTTTCCACAGCACAGGAAAAACAGAATGTGCAACCTCATGTTGTGTTCTACACAAAAGAGTCATACATTTATATTTTCAAATATTATTTGTTGCTATTTTTGCACTTTGTTGGTTAATTAATAAATGGCACACACAGTTGCGTTGTCAACGTGAAAATTGCCTCTTTACTTCTTTTATCCCATACATTCAAACCTTTGGTTTTCATGCCCAGCCCAGGGTCATGTTGGATATGATTAAAGCCCCTAACTGAAAAGCACTGCAGGTGGAGTAAAAAATACATAACAAGTGGCCAAAATAAAGTTTTAAGAATAACTTAAAAACTATAGTAGCACAAATGTTTATTTTAACAGCACAAACGAGCACAAACCTAGCACAAACGATAGAGACCAGTTTGACTCGATTTGAAGGTTGACGGGGGGCTGAGTGACGTCACGTATGAAAAATAAAACTTTAATATCTCTCAAACCATAATTGCAAAATACTTCATTTTAACAGCACAAACCAGCACAAACGAACAGCAGTGCTATTTTTTTATTTTGAACAAGACGGGGGGCCAACTTCACACAGGTCCACCACCATCTGATGCGATCTCCTTTGTTTTTTCCGGGTTACAGTAACCAGCGATCCCATTGGAGAGCAAACAGCCAATCAGGACGTACTTCTGCCAGGTCTCTGATTGGTTGGTTTTGTGGCACATTTGTAACGTGTGTGCCAAGCTGAGCGAGCGAGAGATGTTGAGCGAGCAGGACGGGGGGAGCGAGCGAGCGCAGCGGCCTGTTTGTGCACACAGAATATGTTTTTGTTTGCTCAAGTGTAATTTCTTTTTGACATATAATTGATGTGCTTGCAAAATATGTTTTTCTGTGCTCAAAATCTCTCCTTGTGTGCTCAGAATCTATCTTTGCTCGCTCAGGATTCTGGCACAAATATAGCTCCATAGATAAAAGCGTCTGATAAATGAATAGTATTCGTGTTTATTGAATGCGTTCTTCTTTGCTCTTTCTTATCCACTCCAGCTGCCCGGCTTGAACTAGACAACTGCTTGACCAGAGAAAGACCTCCACACCCCCTCCCCCCTCCCCGCCCCCCCTCCCTCCCTGCATCCATCCCTCCCTGCCTCCCTCCCTCCTCTCTCTCCCCATATCTCCGGAGATGAATTCATGGCGCCCCTGACAGCCTGGTTACGAGGGCTCGCGCCCTTGTTGTGTTTTCAGCGACAGCTTTACTGGGCTGCCTTTATTTCAGACGTGCTGTAATTACATGGGTTTTAGCATATGTAGGCAGGGAGATATGATTCATCTGCCCAGGGGGGAGAGAGACCTGATGACTGAGAGAGCTCGGGGAGATAAAGAGGCATAAAAACAGGGAGGGGAAGGGAGAGAGAGAGAGAGAAAGGGAGGAGAGAGGGTAAGATAGATAGAGGGAGGGAGGAGGGGGAGAGAGAGAGATATGGTTTGGCAAATAAAAGAGGAGCGCCGTGTTGCTACAAAATGTTCCCCTTATTATGTGCCATTAAGGCGCTGGTAGAGATAAGGGCTACACACAGTCATGAAGAAGATCTATGGCTCTCCGTGCAGGGCTGCCTGTTAACAAGCGCACACACACACACACACACACACACACACGGCCAGGAGAGAGGAGAGAAACAGGAGCTGATCTGGTCAGCAGCCCTGGGGGGGCGGAGAGAGAGAGGAGGGGGCAGGCGGGGGTGGCGGGGGTGGCGTTCTTTGTGAGAAGAGTTAAAGTAATGTCTCCCTTTCTCCAGTCTGACCCAGCGCTCGGCCTGGCCGATAGCAGATAGCGTTGAGCCCCCCCCCCACCCCCGGCGCGCTAATTAGGTGGAGTTTTAACGAGGGAACAGAAAAGATGTGCGGTGTTCAGGAGCTGACAGGCTCCGTTAATCCAGCTCCATTGTCGGAGCTACGGGGGGGGGGGAGCGTGTTGGACAATCACCCAGGGAGAGAGAGATAAATCCTCCACAGCCCGGGCTAGCGTGTTAGCATGCCGCCGCGCCAGAGAGAGAGGCTAACCACTGCTTGCTGTTAGCCGGCTAGCGAGCCACTTGTCGTCCCTCCGGCCGTGAAGCGTGCGAAGGCCCTGCAGGTGTGGGGGTCTCACAGATTACACATTCCTTCATCGTCCCAACTCGCTTTCAATGTCAAGCTAAGCAAGTCACACACACACACACACAAAAAGATATTCTAATAAATCCGGCTCACACTGAGAACATAAGTAGAAATGTTATGCTAATTACACAAATTGTTCTAATTACTACCTGTGGGTGTCTTTTGACAATTATCAAAGAAGGTGATTTGTGAACGTGCTGGTCGAAGGACCCTCCGCTGGTTTCTTTTGCGAGTTGAGACATTAGGAGATCCAAATTGGTCCTCGGTGGGCTTCCTAGAGGGGCCTGTTGGGCCTCAGCGCTCTCTGGGTGTCTGGGGAAGATATTAGAGGAAGTCCTGAGAGGACCAGCGGGTGATGGAGGACATGAGAGACCTGTGTGTTACGCTGCGTGCGAACCAGCACGCCCTCGCACACGTGTACCCCGCACACACACACACGGGCAAGACCCCCGCCCCCCCCCACCCGGTCTCAGTCACGCATGTTTTGCCTAACAGGCATGTATATGGGGCCTCCCACAGGCCCTCGACGAGCTGAACATGCCTCTCGCGTGATAACCACGGTCATTTCCCTAACGCGCCCCCTCCGCCCCCTCCGCCCCTCCGCCCCCTCCGCCCCCTACGCCCCCTCCGCCCCTGCACTCTTGCCCCTGATGATAGGCCTGTTCTAGGCTGGGCAGTCTGCGCCGCGGGCAGCCCCTGACTCCCATGGCTGGGGAGGACACCTGTTGGTGCTCCTGAAACATCCTGCTCCTCCGCTTCTTAATGGAAGCCATTGACTGTGTGCACAATGGGAGTCCATCACGACGTACAGTAGATTAGTAGGAAGTAGCTCTCTGTCTCTCCCTCTGTCCCTCCCCCTCTGTGTGTGAGGGGCTGCTGCATCCTCTCTCCCCGCTGATAAACAAGCCGGTGGCCGGTATGATTCACTGTCGTGGCCTCCTGCCGACTGGTAATTTGCTGAAATTAAAACTTAATCAAGCATACTGCGGAAAGTGCTCCTGAATAATTTAGCACGCGGGTTGATGGGAGGGGAGGCAACGAGGGAGAGGATGAGTAAGCGAGAGAATGAGAGAGTGGGGAGAGAGAGGGAGGGAGAGGGGGAGAGAGATAGAGGGAGAGATAGAGGGAGAGATAGAGGGGAGAGAGAGGGAGGGAGAAGAGAGAGATAGAGAGGGAGGGAGAGAGGGAGGGAGGGAGGGAGAGAGAAGAGAGAGATAGAGATAGAGAGGGGGAGAGGGAGGGAGAGAGAGAGAGAGGGAGGGAGAGAGAGAGGGAGGGAGGGAGAGAGAAGAGAGAGATAGAGAGGGGGAGAGAGAGAGGGAGAGAGAGGGAGGGAGAGAGAGAGAGAGGGGGAGAGAGAGGGAGAGGGGGGAGAGATAGAGGGAGAGAGAGGGAGG
>CM059300.1:1482500-1492500 GCA_030340665.1 Neosalanx taihuensis
TCCCTAAACGCTCCAGTTAAGTTGAGATGCCGAGCTGCACCAGCCGCTGGTGTAGAAAGCAGTTTAATAGTAGTTAGAGCTAGTTTGGAGCCATGCATCACTGATCAGGACAAAGGCTGATTTAATCTGTTAATGGCTACTGTGGACTGCCTGTTAACCCCCCCACCCCCCTTCTCTCCCCCCCCAGTCCTATCCATTAGGACTTGTTGTGTTGTCACCGCCCCCCCCCCCCTCCTTTCTCAGGCAGCAGTCAGGTTGTAATGAAGTTTGCCGTGCATAATCACAGTCCCATTCAGAGCTTGAGCCCCACACACACTGCAGTTTAAACATGCTACCCAGTAATCATGTTAGCGTTCCCATACCTGCATTTGTCTCCTCATCACCCGTCAGATCGCATGCGTCAAATGCGTCAGGACCATTTAAACGCAGGTATGATGTTTTGCGTGTGTGTGTGTGTGTTTGTTGCGTGTATAATGCGTGTTTTCAGGCATGTTTCTGCTGAGCGCGTGAAGGATGAGCGCTTGTTAGAGGGGGCGGGGGGGTAGAGGAGAGCTGGGGAGATATGGTGGGGGGTCCTGTCACTTTGGAGGAGGAGTAGAGTGGGAGGGGGGGGCGGGGGGGGGGTAAGACCAAGGACCCAGGAGGTCAAGAGACTAGCAGCCCTAGCTGGTCTCTGCAGTACCACCACCCCCCCCTACCTACCCCAGCACCTCATCCATCCAAACCCTTCCTGGGGGTCACGCTGACACCCCCCTCACCCCCCTCACCCCTCCCTGGTTCTCACCCTTTCACTGCATTGTTCCACTGGAGAATTTAGTGCTCAGCAAACTCAATTGGTCAATAACCCTGGTTGGGTTCTTACTTAACTGACTTCATAAGGCAGCTAGCTAGTTCATGCCTGCAGCTTCTGGCCCGGCGCTGATGTACAGCCAGTAAATGAAAAGCTAAAGTCTATAGCTTTGTCGTGTCTTTGGAATGGAGAGGGACGTTATAAATCATGCTGGTGTATCCGAGGAGGCCGTGGCATTAAATACAATCCCTATATCCTATCGCTTTACCCTTATATGCATATAAAACACCATTTCTGTTCAATGGAATTGAATGAAGATTTATTGTAATTTTTTATTAAATAGCGTACATATTATTTTAGTGTTTTTTTCAGATAGCAGAGCTATATATGTTGTGTTTGGATATAGGCATCAGTAGATTAGATTACGAGTATTGGCAATACTAGGAATAACAATTTCAAATCATATCCTTCACTTCTGTCTCTCTTTCAATAAATACACTCATTGAATTATCTCCATGCTTAGACTATTCTATCAGCACATTCATTTGGAGGTTTACATGGGTGAAGGGAAATTAATGGAAAAGCTTTTAGAAATGAATGACTTTAAGAGTAAGTCCTGATATCCAGGAGGGGAGGTGTGAGAATGGATGCTGATGAAGGCCAGACCGCTAAGCTTTCCTCTCGGCACAAGTAAATTATTATTTCGTCCTCTCCAGGAGTCATGTGTGATTAACCACCTCTTATACGAACCTGTTAGTTGAAAAATTGATTTCAAGAATTTAGTTTTACACAATAAAACACTGTCGATGCAAGATTAACAACTGCAGGCTTCCTTATATGAGTCGTTAACCTGCGGTCATACTTTTTGGAATTAAACCATAAAGTGGCGTTTTTAATGGCTGCAAATCAAATATGTTCTTCCAGTTAATTTAATTAAACTGCAGTGAATGTGTCCGGCTCCGGTCCAAAATTGGAGAACAGCAATACTTTCCTCAAGTTGATTAAAATATGTGATATTTCACATTAGTTCTCTTTATGGGTGGGAAGGTAAATTCACTGTCTGCAAATGGCTTCAGTCTAGGTGAGGTCACGTAGAAAGTCTGTTGCAAGTCTGTACAATTCCGGACTCTTTCATTAATTGTCTGTGTTTATTTTTATTGTATTTTTAATTGATCCTATCTATTATCTGTATTTTATTTAGCCTTTTCTACTTTTATTCTGCTGCTGTAGCAAGTACATTTCCCCGTTGTGGGATTAATAAAATATATCTATATTAATCTAATTAATTCTGTCAGTTTTCAAACGAGCATCATTCTTTAAACAATGATACAATATTGTTGGCCTATATGCTTAATTAAAATACTGGAGCTAACCTTAATAGTTTATTGATAATTTTGCATTAAGAACGGAATGCCTGTAAAACATGTATTTTATTGTCTTAATTGGGACAAATAGTGATTATTGTGAAAGAGAAGAGTATAGTAAGATAATAAAAATAGTCAAGTAATAGGTACAAATAGCAATAATAATAATAATAATAATAATATATTTTTTTAGGAATCCATTATTCATGCCTCTTGAACACGGATGCTTAATATCAGGCATATCTCATTATCACACATTTAAATTAAACTTAATGCAAATGACGTTCACATTGGAGCATGTTAAACAGAATACTGGGGACTGGAAAACAAGATGACTAATGCATATTTATTTCATGCTAATTGGTGGTTAGGAATAAAGAAAGCTCTTTAATTAATTGACATGGATCGGATGTAAATGAATTGCTGCACTCAGTCTGAAGTGTGAACTGTCCTGATCACGAGGAGGAGAACAGAAAGCAGAAACAGAATTATGATGCCATCTGTTAGAATATAAATATAAACAAAGACAGCTTTGGAACTTTTTATTTTTTTTTATTTATTTATTTTATAATACAAGCCTTCATTATTTATAATATATTATAATTTCAGTATTGCAACATCGAATTAAACGCTCTATTTTAAACATATTTTATTTTCTACTTGTATTTTTATTGTTAGCCTATTGTTATTAAAAATATGGTTTATTTAAGGCCTTGTAGGGCTACAGTCTTTATTCGATTTAAAGAAAGCGATCTCCATAATTCAACATGCAAACGTCCTTTACAAATCAAAGCCAGGGTCAATTTACCGCAACAACCTTCAAGGTTGCCAGTTAGTTGTCGGGTTATTCAGATTTCCCTACGTGGATCATTCCACATTTCAGAGTGTGTAATGTGTCCTGTGTGTGTGTGTGTGTGTGTGTGGGGGGGGGGGGCTGCCAGAGGGTCTTTTTCCAACATTTATTTGTTTATGGTCTTTTTAAGTTACTGATTGGTTGCAACCCATTCACTGCTCCACCCGTTTAGTGAAGGAAAACACAGGACACAGAAAACACTCTCATCCATTTCACATCACAGATGGTCTTTTCTAAGGCTCTTGTCTTGTGTGGGAGTGCGCCCCCTTTCTCCCCCTTTCTCCCCCTCTCTCGGTGTCCCCGCATTTTGCTTCTCGTTGTTTCTTTGTGTCTAACTTTCTCTTTCGGACGCTTTTGTGAGACCCTCACACCCCCTCACACCCCTTCTGCTCATCTGCCCCGCTATTCACCTCGCACCTCCTGTGCTGCCCAGCTAAACACCCGGTCGCGCTCTGCTCGGGGATGTTTGTGCAAGAGAGAGAGAGAGACTGAGAGAGAGAGAGAGAGAGAGAGAGAGAGACTGAGAGAGAGAGAGATAAAGAGAGAGAGAGAGAGATAAAGAGAGAGACTGAGAGAGAGAGATAAAGAGAGAGACTCAGAGAGAGAGAGATAAAGAGAGAGAGAGAGACAGAGAGAGAGAGAGAGAGAGAGATAAAGAGAGAGACTGAGAGAGAGAGATAAAGAGAGAGAGAGAGAGATAAAGAGAGAGACTGAGAGAGAGAGATAAAGAGGGAGAGAGAGAGATAAAGAGAGAGACTGAGAGAGAGAGAGATAAAGAGAGAGAGAGACAGAGAGAGAGATAAAGAGAGAGAGAGACAGAGAGAGAGAGAGAGAGATATAAAGAGAGAGACTGAGAGAGAGAGATAAAGAGAGAGACAGAGAGAGAGAGAGAGACTGAGAGAGAGAGAGAGAGAGAGACAGACAGAGAGAGAGAGACTGAGAGAGAGAGAGAGACAGAGAGAGCGATAAAGAGAGAGAGAGAGACGAGAGAGAGAAAGAGACAGAGAAAGAGACAGAGAGATAAAGACAGAGAGAGAGAGACAGAGATAAAGAGAGATAAAGAGAGAGAGAAATAAAGAGAGAGAGATAAAGAGAGAGAGAGAGAGAGAGAGAGAGGGAGGAAAAGAGAGAAAGCTAGATACACACACAGACAGAGAAACAGACGGGTGTATGTGGAGGGGGAGGCAGGGGGGAGGCAGGGGAGGTGGGGTGGGGGGATATCTCGAGCTCTTTGGCCATAGTTCAAGCATGCTCTTGTGTCTTTATCTCTTAGATAACGGATCAACAAATTGCATTTTTCTTCGCACGTTTGACAATTTGCCATGGTTGTCACTAATCTGCGTTATTCTTGACCTGTGGTAAAGATACAGGGTTTAATATTCCTATTCTTTAGTCCCATGACTGAGGACCATGCTTACATCACGTTTAAAATATTATTCTAAACAAGAATTTGGTTTGTACGATATTTAAGTATAGGCCAGTCTGAATTCTCTCCATTTGTGGAATTAGTTATTTTTATAATTATCATTATAAAAGTACACAATAACACATTGCACTGGTAATAAATCCATGCGGTGGACATGGAATTAGGATGTAATTACAGTCGACTCTGAGGAGCCATGATCAACTTCACTGTGTGGCTCATTTGAAAAGACTCCACCTGTCACACACACACCACATGTATCCTGAGTATTAAGGAGTATTTATTATAATATCACACACACACACACACACCACATGTATCCTGAGTATTAAGGAGTATTTATTATAATATCACACACACACAGACACCACATGTATCCTGAGTATTAAGGAGTATTTATTATATCACACACACACAGACACCACATGTATCATGAGTATTAAGGAGTATTTATTATAATGTCACACACACACCACATGTATCCTGAGTATTAAGGAGTATTTATTATAATATCACACACACACAGACACCACATGTATCCTGAGTATTAAGGAGTATTTATTATATCACACACACACAGACACCACATGTATCATGAGTATTAAGGAGTATTTATTATAATGTCACACACACACCACATGTATCCTGAGTATTAAGGAGTATTTATTATAATATCACACACACACACAGACACCACATGCATCCTGAGTATTAAGGAGTATTTATTATAATGTCACACATGCACACACACCACATGTATCCTGAGTATTAAGGAGTATTTATTATAATGTCACACATGCACACACACCACATGTATCCTGAGTATTAAGGAGTATTTATTATAATGTCACACATGCACACACACCACATGTATCCTGAGTATTAAGGAGTATTTATTATAATGTCACACATGCACACACACCACATGTATCCTGAGTATTAAGGAGTATTTATTATAATGTCACACATGCACACACACTGTCAGGACAGGCCTGGGCCTGTTTCCACTGAGACGAACAGCTGGAGCCTAAATCATCTTTACATAGTCCAAACATTTGTTCAACCACCCCCTATTTCATGACGTGGTGAACCGTTTACCGAAGCACTGCGCGCTCTTCAAAGTCTCCATTGTGTTTTGGCTGAATATTTTGTGCGCGTGCACAATCATGCGCACTTCTGCACGTCATTTATCGTCATGCAACTTGGCAGAAGAGTTGAACAGTCAAGCATGGATCCTCTGCAGTATGGTTTGCAGTCCTCCCCTCTCTCTCTCTCTACTTATCCTGTCTTAGGTGGAGTAATAAACACACTCTCTCCCTCTCTCTCTCTCTCCGTGACGGTTTGCGACCTCCTTAACTAGGCGAAGCTTGTGCTCCTTTCTCCTTTTTAACTCCCCCTTTCATCGTGGTCATTGTTGTCCGGTGTAGCCATGTTAATGTCATGTACCGTAAAAATTGCTGCCGCTATGGCGATTAGATGCGCTGCTGCAGTACAGAGCGAGGATCCGCGGAGCCACAAAGGCCTTCAGCGGAGGCTTCAAATGCTGCGATAATTGCATTGCTGTGAAGGGGTTAGCCTTTTTTTCTCTCTCTCTCTCCCCCCCCCCCCCTCCTTCTAGATTTTTTCTCTTCTTTTTTTGTGTGTGCGATTTGTCTCCTAAGCCGGCGGAACGTCTCGGCGCGGCCAGCAGAATGTGGAGAGCAAATTGGAGGCTGAGCGTGGACAATGTAACATGGAGCACTGCTGGGTCATTCTTCTGGGAGGGGGGGGGTAGAGCCAGCCCCCTCTCCCTGTCTCTCTCCCTCCCTCTCCTTCTCTCTCTCTCTCTCTTCCTCTCTCTCTCCCTGTCTCCCCCTCCCTCTCTCTCTCTCTCTCTCTCCCTCCCTCCCGCCCCTCTCCCCCCTCTCTCTCTCCCTCTCTCTCCCTCCCTCCCCCTCTCTCCGTCTCTCCCTTTCTCTCTCAGGAAAAAGAGTATAGTGAGACTGGGACAGTATAAGAAGGGAAGTAGAGAGAGGATTGTGCAACAGTTTGTATGCTGGCTTGTCTTGTATGACTGAACAAACTTGATTTCAGTCAGTTTTCTATTCCTCCTTTATATCTCTGGGATCCATCTTCCCATCAAACAACCATGTAACCCCATCATCAGCGCTTCTCTCAGAGATAGCATGGTGCTGTTTCATCTTGGAGATATGTTCTTCTATCTATTGCCTGTGAAACATGTGTATGGAGCACACACACACACACACACACACACACACACACACACACACACACACAGGGCAGTGCAGTGCAACTGTGTTGAGCCTTTTCATAGTGGACTGAGGCAGGACTGAGGCAGGGCTGAGGCAGGGCTGAGGCAGGGCTGAGGCAGGACTGGGGCAGGGCTGAAGCAGGACTGAGGCAGGGCTGAGGCAGGGCTGAGGCAGGGCTGAGGCAGGGCTGAGGCAGGGCTGAGGCAGGGCTGAGGCAGGACTGAGGCAGGGCCAGCAGTGAATAGCATATCGTTCACAGAAAGTCAACAGATTAGCCAGGAGGAAGCTTAGCTCTTCCCGGGTCTCTTTTTGATGTTTAGGAGCCTAATTTGATTTTTCACCTCCCATTGTTTCAGTGTTTTGCTCCCCTAATCCACTTTAAAGTGGAGGCAGCTTTCATCTTAGCGGGGGGGGGGATGAGGCGGGGGGTGTTTAACAGAAGGGTGGTGTGTGTAGGCAGGGGGGAGGGAAGGGGGGGTTGCTGCCCCACCTCCACTTTCCTATTCGGTCTCTATTCTGACCACCTTCCAGCTTCCCTTCTTCTCGTCCGCTCCCCCCCCCCCACTCTCCTCTCCTCCCCCCCACCCCCCTCTGTCACACACATCAGTGAAAGTGTAAAGGGAGGCGTAAACCTCCCTCCCTCCTCCTCCCCCCCCCCTCCCCCCTCCTCTCCGCCAGTCTGGCCTGGAGTACTCTCATGCCGTCTTCATAAAGGACCAGGGTGTCTGAGGGCTTACCAAGCAGGACCCCTCCCTACACCCCGGCGGTGTATTAAAAAAAAGCAAAGAAAAGACTGGAGAAGAAAGAGAGAAAAGAGGTGGAAATTGCCACCAGAGTTTCGCAGCGAAATGACCAGCTTGGCCTGGGTGGCACAGTGTCCCTCATCTGTGACCCTTAAAACTGGACGAACAAAAAGCAGACCTGCACCCTCTACCCTGGGCCTGAAAGGAGCCACTGAGAAGCTGGGCCTTTTGTCCTCGCTCCCTCTCCAAACCATTGACTGCTGCATTTCTTTCCCCTCCCCACCCCCCCCCCAAATCTGTTCAAAACCCCCTGAGAGAGGGAGGGAGAGAGAGAGAGAGAGAGAGAGAGAGAGAGAGAGAGAGAGAGAGAGAGAGAGAGAGAGAGAGAGAGAGAGAGAGAGAGAGAGAGAGAGAGAGAGAGAGAGAGAACAGAGAAAGGGAGAGAGAAACAGGAGAGGCGGGGGGGGGGGGTGTACAGGGGTGAGTTCCTGCTCAGGCTATTTTTTTAAAGAACCATCTGTGACAAAGAGCAGAAAACAACAACTTCAAGGCGACACGTTTAACACTTCTGGTTTCAGAAGGGCGCCATGGACCCCCCCCCACCCCAAACTGAAGATCATGTTTCTGATCGAACACCTTTTACCTTTCAACCTGCTTTTCTGCGTACTGACAACTCTGAAGTGTGTGTGTGTGTGTGTGTGTGTGTGTGTGTGAAGGATTAAGACTGTGCAGCGACTCAACAATGAACAGATATTTTTGAGTTAAGCATGATATCATACGGTACTAACACACACACACACACTCCAATTCCTCTATGACAATAATACATTTGCATGGTTGAACACCGTGCTGAGTTTGTGTGTGAACAGTGTGATCAGGGTGTGTGTGTGTGTGTGTGTGTGTGAGAGGCCTTAAGTAGTCGGAGGCTGGTGTGATATGTGTGTCACCTCCTCACTGTCAGGTCATCCTTCTGGAGGGCTGCTGATAGACCTGATGAGACCCACACAGAGATACCAGCCCACTGTACCTGGGTGTGTGTGTGTGTGTCAGAGCTGTTCCATTATGTATCGTGTGTGTGTGTGTGTGTGTGTGTGAAGGGGGCTGTTTTTAGGAGAAGTGAGGCGAGGCAAGGGAGAAGGAGAAAGGGTGATGTGAGGCTTGAATCTGAAAGCTTTAGGCCCCCTCTCTGTGTGTGTGTGTGTGTGTGTGTGTGTGTGAAAGGATGACATCAGCCAGGAAGGCAGGCTAGTGTTCTCATTCACTGGGCTGTACTGGGCCCCTGACTGTACCGCCCCCCCCCCCCCATCTCAACACACACCAACAGTCAACACTAACATCTAGCAGCAGACATATTGGACCCTCATCCTGGGGTTCATGAGCAGCAAAAGGAGAGTTTGATCTCTGGACTAGACTGACTGCTGCTTCAAGGGACCATCCTAACCAGCCCCCACCCCCGCCCCACCCTGGCCCCCCACCAGTGGTGGTCCCAGGCTGTCCGCTGGGCTCGCCCCCCTGGAGGTCTGACCCGAGCCAGGCAGCCTCACAGCTGTTTCAGTCTCATAAAGTCAGAGCTACCTGGTAACAGCTAGCAGGTGGTGTCTGTAGCGGTTAGCCTCTGGCCTGCGTCTAATGTCTTCCTCTGTACACACATACACACACACACACACACACACACACACACACACACACACAAAGGAAGTCTGTGGCTGACAGGTTGCAAAACAGCAAGACGGGCAGAGCAAGAAGTGCCTCTTCTCTCACCTCCCCTCTCCTCCCTCCTCCCCTCCTCTCCTCCCCTCCTCCCCTTCACCCCTCCTCCCCCCCTCCTCCCCTCCTCCCTCCCTCCCCTCCTCTCCTCCCCCTCCTCCCCTTCACCCCTCCTCCTCCCCCTCCTCCCCCCCCCTCCTCCCCTCCTCCCTTCACCCCTCCTCCTCCCCCTCCTCCCCTCCTCCCCTTCACCCCTCCTCCCCTCCTCTCCTCCCCTCCTCCCCTTCACCCCTCCTCCCCTCCTCTCCTCCCCTCCTCCCCTCCTCCCCTTCACCCCTCCTCCCCCCCCCTCCTCCCCTCCCCTCCCTTCACCCCTCCTCCCCCCCCCCCCCCCTCTCCTCCCTCCTCCCCTCCTCCTCCCCCCTCTCTCTCGGCCGCCATACTTTAATGTACGTTTTCCTTTCTCATTCACTTCACACAATGCCAACATCACTCACTGCCAGTCTCAGCGCTGAGGGACCAGGAGTGGACTGGGGGGATGTTTAAAAGGCCCCAGATGGACAGACTGGATGGACAGACTGGGTAGGTGGGTGGAGCGGGACTTAAGGCATCTTTCTCCCCCCTCGACTCCTTCCTCCCCCCTCTTTCTCTCTCTCCTTCCTGTAGACAGACAGACCGACAAGAGGCAGTGAGAGGTAGAGAAAGAGACAGGAAGAGAGAGAGAGAGAGAGAGAGAGAGAGAGAAGGGGGAACAGATTTAACAGTCGCCCTGCTCCTGGTTGGACTGATGGCCCCAAAGTGCAGTGAGATTGCAGGGCTGGTGACGAGGGCGGAGTGCTGGCCGGGACAGAGACTGACATGATGGAAG
>CM059300.1:1495000-1500000 GCA_030340665.1 Neosalanx taihuensis
CTCTCTGACACGTTCCCTGCGAACGCTAAGCTTTTTTCCGCTGAGCCCAGCGGTGTGTCCCAGTCAGCCGGTCTTTCCTTTCTGAATCTGGAGGGAAATGTTGCTCTGTGCGCTGGGCTCTTCTGGAACCTTCCCTCAGGTCAAGTTGAAAGGTCAACTGTCGTTTGGTCCCAGTAGACAAAGGGACAGACAGTGAGGTGTGAGGGTGGTGGTCAAGGTCCTGCTCTTTGTCTGACCAACTGTCTGAGTAGCCATCCCCCCCCCCCACACACACACACACACACTCACTCTCACGTGGGGATGAGGCTCGGGTGTTTTTAGTTTTTAGGGTCGAATGTCAGTCGCTACGGTTTCGGAGGATTGGGGGGGGGGGGTGGTTTCATAGGGCTGACCCCAGGAACACTTCCTGTCTGACCTGTCACATCTGGGGAAGTGATTGGCCTGTCTGTCCCCCCCCCTCCCCCCCCAGTGGGTTACCGGGGTTACCCCTCTGCGTCTGCCACTCAAATGAGTCGTAGAGCCTCTTGAAGGGGCCCCGGACCCTAATGGTCATTCCAGCCCCGCTGAGGAGATTCGGTTGGGACCAGGAAGGGAGAAGGAGGGCGTTCGTGCTCCAGCAGCGGATGGATTGACATCCCTTTCTCTCCTTCCTTCCCCTGCTTGTTTTGGGGAGGGGATTTATGCCCCTGGAAGGGGTAGTTAGCCAGGCAGGGAGGAGGCCGGGCTTCTCCCACAATCCTTCAGTGGCCTTCACTAAACATGAGCTGCCTAGCTGTCAGCCCAACACAGCTATCAGCCCAACACAGCTATCAGCCCAACACAGCTGTCAGCCCAACACAGCTATCAGCCCAACACAGCTGTCACCTCAACACTGCTGTCAGCCCAACACAACTGTCAGCCCAACACAGCTGTCAGCCCAACACAGCTGTCACCTCAACACAGCTGTCACCTCAACACAGCTGTCACCTCAACACTGCTGTCAGCCCAACACAGCTGTCAGCCCAACACAGCTATCACCTCAACACTGCTGTCAGCCCAACACAGCTGTCAGCCAAACACAGCTGTCACCTCAACACTGCTGTCAGCCCAACACTGCTGTCAGCCCAACACAACTGTCAGCCCAACACAGCTGTCAGCCCAACACAGCTGTCAGCCCAACACAGCTGTCACCTCAACACTGCTGTCAGCCCAACACAGCTGTCAGCCCAACACAGCTGTCAGCCCAACACTGCTGTCAGCCCAACACTGCTGTCAGCCCAACACAGCTGTCAGCCAAACACAGCTGTCACCTCAACACTGCTGTCAGCCCAACACTGCTGTCAGCCCAACACAACTGTCAGCCCAACACAGCTGTCACCCTCAACACTGCTGTCAGCCCAACACTGCTGTCAGCCCAACACAACTGTCAGCCCAACACAGCTGTCAGCCCAACACAGCTGTCAGCCCAACACAGCTGTCACCTCAACACTGCTGTCAGCCCAACACAGCTGTCACCTCAACACTGCTGTCAGCCCAACACTGCTGTCAGCCCAACACAACTGTCAGCCCAACACAGCTGTCACCTCAACACTGCTGTCAGCCCAACACAGCTGTCAGCCCAACACAGCTGTCAGCCCAACACAGCTGTCACCTCAACACTGCTGTCAGCCCAACACAGCTGTCAGCCCAACACAGCTGTCACCCTCAACACTGCTGTCAGCCCAACACTGCTGTCAGCCCAACACAGCGGTCACCCCAACACAGCTGTCACCCCAACACAGCAGTCAGACCAACACAGCGGTCAGCCCAACACAGCTGTCACCCTAACATAGCTGGGACTAAGCCCCAATTCCCCCCCCACTGGTCCAGACACGGAGGTCTCCATTGGGGGGCCCCAAACTGGACCAGGCTGCCCAGACAAAGCACTCTGAAGCCCTCAGCCCCCCGCCCCCCCCCATCAAGGAGCTGTTTCTGCTAATTGAATAGGTGCCACTTCAGTTCACCCCCTGTCAGAAGCCCTGCCATTGGCTGACCGGGATGGACTAGCTGTCCAATAGTGGGGTGGGGGGGGGTCTCTGGGTCGCTGAAGTTGGTGTGAGGACATGGGCTCTTCCTGTGTGAGGACCTCTTAACAACCCTGTCCCCTCAGCTGAGGGCGGTGTGCATGGCATATCACACACACATCCACCCAAACACACACACATCCACCCAAACACACACACACATCCACCCAAACACACACATCCACCCAAACACTCACACACACATCCACCCAAACACACACACATATCCACCCAAACACACACACACATCCACCCAAACACACACACACATCCACCCAAACACACACATCCACCCAAACACTCACACACACATCCACCCAAACACACACACATATCCACCCAAACACACACTCACACACACATCCACCCAAACACACACACACATCCACCCAAACACACACACACACACATCCACCCAAACACACACACACATCCACCCAACACACACACACATCCACCCAAACACACACACACATCCACCCAAACACACACACACATCCACCCAAACACACACATCCACCCAAACACACACACACATCCACCCAAACACACACATCCACCCAAACACACACACTTCTGCAAATAGTTCCTAACCCTAACCTGTCTTCAGAGCGTTGCAGTTTGGACCAGCTGTTACAGTAGTGCACGCTCACACACGCTCACACACGCTCACACACGCTCACACACCCTCACACACCCTCACACACGCTCACACACACTCACACACGCTCACACGCTCACACACGCTCACACACCCTCACACACCCTCACACACGCTCACACACACTCACACACGCTCACACGCTCACACACGCTCACACACCCTCACACACCCTCACACACGCTCACACACGCTCACTTCCACACCGTCCTGCAGATTCCCGGGGGGGTCCGTGTGTGTGTGGGGGGGCTTCCAGACTGCCTGTAGTCAGGAGGGACCAAGGTGACATTCCCTTCTCCCGGGGGTGGGGGGGGGGGGGGGGGGGGTGAGGGTGGGGGCTGTCTAAGTGGGGTTCTGACAGGAGACTTTAACCCCCCCCCCCCCCTCCCCGCCCATCGCCTCCCTCTCCATCTCGTACATATTTAATACCACACCTGACACGCTTTGCATATAGACTCATCATTAAACCCGGCCAGGTCCAAGCTCCAGAGATGGGGGGGGGGGGGGGGGGCTCAGTTTGGATCAGACCCCCAGACAAACTGCAGTTTAGGGGGGAGAGGAGAGGGGGTGAGGGAGGGGGATAAGAAGAGAGAGGGGGTGGGGGTTGGGGAGGGTCCTGTCCCCACATGCCCCCTCACACATCACCTCCTAGCAAGGCCGTGCTCTAATGTGACCGTTTACAAGGCTGACATTCAGAAGCCCCCCCCCCCCTCCACCCCCCCCACGCTAGGTGACTGTAGTGTCTCAGACAGGTGTCCAGGCTGCGCCCCTAGTCTGGAGTCGTTAGCGGGGCCCCGGCTGAGCTGTAAACCATCGCCGTATCCGGAGGAACGGGGGGGGGGGGGGACAAGGGGGAAGTGGGTGGGCTCCCTCCCTCCCTCCCCCTCCAGCAAGTCTGAGAGAGACCCTTCCACTTAAAACAGGGAACACGCACACCAACACACAGGCACGCGCGCCCCCCCCCCCCCCCCCCGCAGAATGGGAGTCAACTTTCACAGCCAGACATATTTGTGTCAGGGCAGCCAGCACATATCTGGGGGGTCCGTTCTAAATGGGCTTCCAGTTCTTCAAAACTAGTAACCCCAAAGTTTTAACGACCCAAGCTGAAAGCTCATCCACACAAATACCTCTCCAGCGTTTACTGTCTTTTACTGAGTATTTGTGACCCCCCCCCTCCCCCTCCCCCCTTGTGGCTGGTTGCCCCGGGCGACTCCCCTGGCTGTGTCACAGCTGTGCTCGTTTGGAAAGAGCAGAACCCTCCTCACCTCTCTAAACGGGCCACGTCACCGTCGATAGCCATGGCTGCCCTCTCTGGGCTCCAGAAAGGCCTGTTCCTGAAACACCTCCTTCTCTGGGGCTCCAGAAAGGCCTGTTCCTGAAACACCTCCTTCTCTGAGCTCCAGAAAGGCCTGTTCCTGAAACACCCCTCCCTCTCTGGGCTCCAGGAAGGCCTGTTCCTGAAACACCTCCTTCTCTGAGCTCCAGAAAGGCCTGTTCCTGAAACACCTCCTTCTCTGAGCTCCAGAAAGGCCTGTTCCTGAAACACCCCTCCCTCCGTCTCCTCTTCCTCCTTCTCTCCTTTTATCGCCTGGACGTTTATGCCCCCTCTCTCTTTACCTCTGCCAAAATTGATTTCCTTTCACACTATCTCATCTCGCCCCTTTTCCAGTCTGCGTCCACACACACACACGCAAAGGGACTCTGCTTACACACACACACGCAGATACACACACACACACACACACACACAGATACACCGGCTATTCATTATTTGCATGGGAGGTCTTCAATATTTTATTTGAGCGTGGTAATCCCATTATGGTGCACGATGCTGTGGGGATAGCTCTGTATGATGGCTCAGTCCAGATTATTAGCAGGAGCTAATGTATGAGATGTCACAGTGAGTTCAGGAGGCACTAAGGAAGCCTGGGGCTCCTTCTCAGAGGTGGGTGGAGTCACGCCTCACACACACACACACACACACACACACACACACACACACACTGTCTCCCTGTTTGACCTGATAGATGCAGCACATCAGCAGTGTGTTAAAGCACTGACACCCCCCCCCTCTTTACATGGAAGACGGATGTCAGTCGACGTGAGGTGAAGGAAGAGAGAGGGAGAGAGAGAGAGAGAGAGAGAGAGAGAGAGAGAGAGAGAGAGAGAGGAGAGAGAGAGAGAGAGAGAGAGAGAGAGAGAGAGAGAGAGAGGAGAGAGAGAGGGAGAGAGAGAGGAGAGAGAGAGAGAGAGAGGAGAGAGGGAGAGAGAGGGAGAGAGAGAGAGAGAGAGAGAGA
>CM059300.1:1505000-1515000 GCA_030340665.1 Neosalanx taihuensis
ATTCAAGCAGGAAGCTACCCCCACTTCTCCTTAACTACCCCCACCTCCCTTTAAAATACCCCCACCTCCCCTTAACTACCCCCACTTCTCCTTAACTACCCCCACCTCTCCTTAACTACCCCCACCACCCCTTAACTACACACACCTCCCTTAAAAATACCCCCACTTCCCCTTAAATACCCCCACCTCCCCTTAAATACCCCCACCACCCCTTAACTACACCCACCTCCCTTAAAATACCCCCCTACCCTTAAATACCCCTGACAGTGTGCTCATAATTCGATCTTAGATGCTTGTTCATCTGGAAGGGCAACACAGCCTTCCACAAGGAGAGAGAGAGAGAGAGAGAGAGAGAGAGAGAGAGAGCGAGAGAGAGAGAGAGAGAGAGAGAGAGAGAGAGAGAGAGAGAGAGAGAGAGAGAGAGAGAGAGAGAGGGAGAGGGAGAGGGAGAGGGGAGAGGGAGAGGGAGAGGGAGAGAGAGGGAGAGAGAGAGAGAGAGAGAGAGAGAGAGAAAGAGGGAGAGAGAGAGGGAGAGAGAGAGAGAGAGAGAGAGAGAGAGAGAGAGAGAGAGAGAGAGGAGAGGGGAGCGAGACAGAGAAACGAGAGAGAGAGAGAGAGAGAGAGAGAGAGAGGAGAGAGAAACAGGACAGTGAGAGGAACACATATCCAGATTTATCGAAGGGGTGGTGGTGGTGAGTGGTGGTGGTGGGGGGGGTTGGGGTTGGGGTAGGGGGGTGACATGAATAGGTGACTCTTGCATAGAATTCGAACCTTTCCATTGAAAGGTTTGGGGAGTGCGGGGGCCCATTGGGGGTCAAACTGAATGTCACATGAATAACAATTAGTCATCTTCTAAATTGGTTGCAGGTGTCTGTTGGTCAAGCAGGGTCAAGCCACAGTCATTTTTCTCGGCCAATTAGAGGTGAGCGATGAGTGTAATGCGTCCCCCTGGAGAGGGGGGTGGGGGGGGGGTGGCGCTCTGTCCCATGAACCTCGGGGGGGTCCCCATGGCCTTAGACTGGACACACCATCACCTCTGCCAGAACTGGGAACACAAGTGGCAAGGAAAAGGCAGAGGAGTGTGTGTGTGTGTGTGTGTGTGCGCTGTGTGTGTGCGCTGTGTGTGTGTATCCGCCAGTCACTGTTCCTAACACTGTCAGAGGGGGCTAGTGGAGCTTAATGATGCTATTCTCTCAGTCTCCTGCATCTCAATGGTGCTTCTTTCAAGGTGGCCACCTCCCAATGGAGTTCAGGCATGGGGACTGCCAAGGGGGGTCCAGGGGAGGGGGCGCCACTGCTGGTGGGGGGCAGGTGGGGGGGACTGCATACCCTCCTGGGAGATATTCACCCCCCCCCACCCCCCACCCCTCACCCAGGGGCCAGCATTGTCTCCTTGGGCAAACATTCCCACAGAAAAGGGGGAGAAAACCATTTCGGCTCCCCCCAGCTTGTGGTTCTATTCTAGGGGAGGAGGTCCACCCGACCCCAACCCCCCCCCCCACCCAACCAACCCCTACCTCCCCCCCCCCCCACCCCCCCCCCATCCACAGCTGGACATGACGTGACAAATTGGTGGCTTTGTCTCGGCGAGGAGGCGGGGGGAGCGGGGGCGGGGGCAAGTGGCTTAGGGAACCTTCGCTGAAAGGACATGCAGTCGCAGGAGAAAGGGCTGGAGGGAGGGGAATGACACACACCAGGGCCCACCCGGCCCACCACACACACACACACACACACACACACACCCGTCCGCACGCACACAATGCAAATTGAGACCACGTCAAAGGAGGGGAAATATGGCTGCTTCTTTGTGGAGAAGTTAACGCTCAACTTCATTGAGGTGGGAACGACAGGGGAGAGAGACAGGGGAGAGAGACAGGGGAGAGAGACAGGGGAGAGAGACAGGGGAGAGACACAGAGAGAGAGGAGGAGAGGATGCTGGGTATGTCTTTCTCAGCCCCCTCCTCCTCCTCCTCTTCTTCCTCCTCCTCTCAGCCTTCTGAGACCACAGGTGAGAAATGCTAACAGACGCTGACCTACAGGAATTCTTTCCCCTCTCCTCCTCCAAGCTTCGTTACAACAGCGGATTTGGTTACGAATGAGTCTCGGCAAAGCTCGTAAACTTCCCACCCCCCTCACTCCCCCCCAGAATAGCCTGGCGTCACCACTGTAATTATTACTGCTTCCAGTCACAGCCACCATAAAAAACGGCCAACGCTGCGCTGTCTTTAAAAAGCTCCTCCCTGATTGGGGCGTAAACAGCAACGCCCTAGAACCTGGATGCTAACTGGGGTAACTCTGATCTGGGGTAAAATCTGATCTGGGGTAACTCTGATCTGGGGTAAAATCTGATCTGGGGTAACTCTGATCTGGGGTAACTCTGATCTGGGGTAAATCTGATCTGGGGTAACTCTGATCTGGGGTAAATCTGATCTGGGGTAACTCTGATCTGGGGTAAATCTGATCTGGGGTAACTCTGATCTGGGGTAACTCTGATCTGGGGTAACTCTGATCTGGGGTAACTCTGATCTGGGGTAACTCTGATCTTGGGTAACTCTGATCTGGGGTAACTGTCTAACCCCCTACACACACCTCCCATCTCCTCATGGATTATGAGAAGCCCCGAGAGCCACTTCCTCAAAGAGAGCCCCCCCACCCCCCCCAGCCCCCTCTCCGTCGCTAGTGGCGACCCCGGGGTTGAAAAAGCTCTGCATTTGACAGAGTCCACCTCTTAACTTGTTAACTTGCTAATTGGCCAGCAGTCACTTCATGAGGCCAACAATAGACTGCTAGCTGAGCGATGAGCCCCCCCAGCCTCTCAGAGAGGGGAGGGGGGCATCCAGAGGCCAGGTGGCCGTAAGCAGAGGGCACGGTGGGTGTGTGTGTGCGGTGGTGAGGGGGGGTATGGGTAGGAGGAGCAGAGAAAGGCAGGGAGGCTTTGACAAGGGGGATGCAGTCTTGTGTTGTGTGTGGGGTCTTGCCCGGTTGCCTGGGAAACAGCCAGGCCCCTGATATATTGGCCTGAGGAGTGTTAGCCTGGACCCAGAGGAGGAGGGGGGGGGGGGGGGGGGGGTGAGGGAGGGTGGGTGGGGGTGTAGAATGTTCTTCCCCCTCAACCACCCACCTTCCACCCCCTGCACTCTCCTCTTTGCCCCGATCCTTCCTCCTCCCCCACCCTCTCAGAGTCACTCGCTTCTATTGGGGACATGGATACACTGCCTGGTCTGCTGGCTGGCTGAGAGGCTGGCTGGTTGGCAGGCTGGGGGCTGGCTGTAAGGCTGGGGGCTGGTTGGGGGGCTGGCTGGAGGGCTGGTTGGCTGGCTGTAAGGCTGAAGGGCTAGCAGGGGGGCTAGCAGGGGGGCTGGTTGGCTGGCTGTAAGGCTGGGGGGCTAGCAGGGGGGCTAGCAGGGGGCTGGCAGGCTGGTTGGGGGCTGAGGTGCTGGTTGGAAGGCTGGCTGGGGGCTGGGAGGCTGGCAAGGGGGCTGGGGGGCTGGTTGGGGGGCTGGAGGGCTGGGAGGCTGGTTGGCTGGCAGGGGGCTGAATGGGGGGCTGGTTGGGGGCTGGCAGGCTGGTTGGTTGGGGGGGGCTGGCAGGGGGCTGGCAGGGGGGCTGGCAGGGGGCTGGCAGGGGGGCTGGCAGGGGGCTGGCAGGGGGCTGGTTGGGGGCTGGTTGGTTGGGGGGCTGGCAGGGGGGCTGGCAGGGGGCTGGCAGGGGGGCTGGTTGGTTGGGGGCTGGCAGGGGGGCTGGCAGGGGGCTGGTTGGCTCTGGCAGAGGAAACATCAGTGTGGATCAGATCAGAGCACGGTAGCACAGTGTTGACACCTCGGCCCATGTTAAGTCATTAGGCAGAGCTTACAGAGCCATTTCCACGACAGCTGCTCCTTAACCAAACACGCTCGAACCACACTGACGCACACGCTCCCCCCTCACCCCCACCCCCCCTCCCCCCCCCCCCCCACCCCCCTCTCCCCAGCCTCAGCGGGAGAACTTAGTGATTTGTTTGTGGGAACAAGGTTGCCAAATCCAATATGGCAGCATGTGCAGAAGACTCTAGTTAATGTCCAACTGCATTCTGGGACAGCAGCAGCACCTCAGCAGCACAGATGGGACAGGAAGTGGTATTAGATTGGCTTAACAGGAGCGTGACCCCCCAGAGCTCCACACCCCTGCTATACTGCCCACAGATGTGGAGGATCAATGGACTAAGGCTGATATCCTAAACATGCAGTCACATGGAAGCTGGGATGTTTCAGAGTGTCACAGTGGAGGAGGGGGAGGGGGGGAGGATGGAATTAATTTCTAAATCCAGTATTAAGTAAAACCATTCATGTATTATTTTAGTATTTCTGATACAGATGTACGTCATGTGGAGATATTATGGCGCAGAATACGGCAAAAGTACATTCCTTGACTGCAAACTGGCGAATAAAAAAAAACATTCTGATTCTAATTCTGATATAATCCACGTTAGTTGTTTGAACCCTTTAAACAGACACACCATGGTGGTACGATAGGTTAAAGTGCAGCAGGAACAACAAGGTGCTCGTAACCTTTCAACAAGACTTGCTGGATTTACGGGAAAGGGAAGAAAAAAGTGTGCGAGAGGAGCATTTTTCCCCTCCCTCCCTCCCTCCCTCCCTCCCTCCCTCCCTCCCTCCCTCCCTCCCTCCCTCCCTCCCTCCCTCCCTAACCCTCCTCTCTCGCTTTCTCTCCCCCTTTCTCTCTGTCTCTCCCCTTTCTCTCCCCTGCTCTTCCCCCCCTCTCCCCCTTTCTCTCTCCCCATTTTCTCTCCTTCTCTCTCCCTCCCCCCTCTCCCCTCCCTCCCTCTCTCTCCCTCTCCCTCCCTCTCTCTCCCTCCCCCCCTCTTTCCCTCCCCCCCCTCCCTCCCACCCCTCTCTCTCTCTCCCCTCCCTTCCTGAGGAGCAGTCAGCCTCACACAGGGCAGGGCAGACTCCTCTCTCCCCCTACAGTCAGCCTCACACAGGGCAGGGCAGACTCCTCTCTCCCCCCTCTCCCCCTCACACAGGGCAGGGCAGACTCTCTCTCCCCCCCTCTCCCCTCACACAGGGCAGGGCAGACTCCTCTCTCCCCCCTCTCCCCCTCACACAGGGCAGGGCAGACTCCCTCTCTCCCCCCTCTCCCCCTCACACAGGGCAGGGCAGACTCCTCTCTCCCCCCTCTCCCCCTCACACAGGGCAGGGCAGACTCCTCTCTCCCCCCCTCTCCCCCTCACACAGGGCAGGGCAGACTCCTCTCTCCCCCCTCTCCCCTCACACAGGGCAGGGCAGACTCCTCTCTCCCCCAGAGACAGAGAGAGAGAGAGAGAGAGAGAGAGTGAGAGAGAAAGACAGAGAGAGAGAGTGAGAGAGAGAGAGAGAGAGAGAGAGAGAGAGAGTGTGAGTCAGAGACAGAGAGAGAAGCTTGGTGTTAAGGGTGACAGAGAGGCACCACAAGTCTGGACCTGGATAATGAGATCGGAATGTTGTGTTAGCGGCTTTAGGCTCATGAAAATGGCATGTTTTCCATCCAATTACGACCCTGCTCACACGAGGCACAAGTGTCAAACCAGGCCGGGCTCCTTCGACAAGGACGGCGGGGGCGACTCGGCGATAATAAGCCAGTTCCTGTAAGTACTGTCAATACAGGGGCGATCCCCCCTGCAAAAATAGCCAACCTACCACAGAAATGGACGCTCACCGAATAATCTAGGCAAAGCGGTGCATCTTGGGATTTTGCGAGCCCCAAGTTATCAGGCCGCTACAATACCAAAGCGGTTGGGATTTGAATATCAATCAAAACTAATTAAAAGACCTGCCGTCGTAGCGGCGATTAGCATCTTCCACAGGACCTGTAGGATCATGACACCCTCATGATTAATACAGGCCAGACTACAGCTGGCCATCACCTGGTGCCAGAGCCCTGATAAGACGTTTAGCGGGCGAGGTTACATAAATCATGGATTCATGCAAGGAGAGTGGGTAGCATTGCTAACATAGCGATAGCGCTCTTGATCGACGAGGGGATTTTAGGCTGTTGTTTATTCATGGCTGTGCAGGGTCTTAGTCGACAACTGTGGATGAGGAGATATATTCACAAAAAAACAAAAAAAACATCTATATAGAATTATATATAGATTTTTAAGTATATATTAATATATATCAATACACTACGCTACCAGTCTTGGACACATTGTCCCATTAATTTTAATGGAAGGGTGTTTAGAAACCTTAAATATATATATATTTATTTTCTTTATTTTTGTGTCTAGGGGGGTTCTAGATGGTGCTATGGGTTCTTTGCTAACATGCTAATGCCCAGACACCAGTAAGTGTGAGTGTGAGCTGAGGATGTCTTCAGAGAGGAGGGCTGGGAGTGGTCAGACCCGGGGGAGGGTGGATCTTCGTCGTGGACAGTCAGCTTCCTGCCTGCCTGCCTGCCTGCCTGCCTGCCTGCCTGTCCTGCCTGTCTGTCTGCCTGCCTTCCTGCCTGCCTACCTGTCTGCCTGTCTGCATGCCTGCCTGCCTGTCAGTCTGCTGCCAGTCTGTCTGTCTGCCTGCCAGTCTGTCTGTCTGTCTGCCTGTCAGTCTGACTGCCAGTCTGTCTGTCTGTCTGTCAGTCTGCCTGCCAGTCTGTTTGTCTGCCTGCCAGTCTGTCTGTCTGTCAGTCTGCCTGTCAGTCTGAGAAGTGTGTGTGTGTGTGTGTGTGTGTGTGTGTGCGTGTTAAGAGCGGAGAAAATGGGTTCCAAGTAGAGCGAGACGTTCCCTAATCTGAGACTCCCGAGGAGTCCGGAACACAGCGTGCTTCTTCCAGCGCGTCTTGAGACGATCCAGCACGCCTCTCCACCCTAGCTCAGGTCAACACACAGCGCTGGTTTCACTCACTTTGAACCTAGGTTGCAACAGGAGGGGGGGGGTTACAGTACAAAGCTTATGATGTGGAGTGGTTGATTACAAATCACGGAAGGAGGGCAGACAAGTGAGTATCAAATGTATCCACCGAACCGGAATCCGCTGTCAGAAGAGGATGGGGTCGTTGAAGACGTGACAATCTGCAGCAGTGTCTCTCGGTTGTCATGTTTCCCCTTGAAGGAGGTACATCTGACACACTGTTCCCTCTGGTGAATAGTCCAGATTTTCAGCTCTATCCTGCTCTATTTTCTCCCAGAAACAGACACCTTATCCTGTCCCAGTTAACATGGTTATATAATGTTTTAGGTTTCTTCATTTTTCTTTTTTTTATCTATTCTTACTTAAGGAACGTTCAGTTAAGCATTTTCATTTAAATCCAACCGGCAGTTATCAAGAGGATGAAGCTTTATCAGAAGCTTCCGGAAGACCGGCCCATTTGCCGCTCTCCAAAAGCTCCTCGATGATAAGACCAAGGGCACGAAGCAGGTGCTCTCTGAGACAGAAGCTTAAATGTGGAGAAGATTGTTAGAAATGCCAGCCCCCCAATCCCCCCCACCCCCACCCCCCCTCCATCTCAATTACCCTTTATACTTGTGGGCCTTAATCTGCCACAAATTATTCATAAAGCGTTCCTGGCGTAGTAGAGGAGACCCACCACTATCAGCAGCTTTCCAGCAACATGTCCGACAGATCCTTCTGGAAGGTTCGGGTTTGGCTGTTTTACCACAACATCAACAACAGCACATTCTTTTTGTTGTTGCAACTAATAATCTTTTACCAAACTGCCCTAGTGAGCATTAGCATTATCACTTTCTTTGCATTTTGAACAGATTTTGAAGATACGATGCTGACTCTAGTCCAATAGATCTGGCATCTCTGATGTAACCATGGTATTTTATTTATTTCAAACAGAACTGGCAAGTCCACTGATGTACAGCACACCACCTGCTTCAGGCTAGCACCTTCCCTCGCTCTCCAAACATCTTGAAATATTTAAGACCTGTTCAGTATCCTGCTGAATCCTCGGCTTGCATGGACGACGTTCGGTACATATTTTGTCCACCCGATTTATGAACTCTCATCTCTTGAGCACTGCCCAACCTTTCTTAAGAGCGCTGGCAGCGGAATGATCGGAGAAAATCAGTGGAAAATTATTCGACTTGAGGGAGCTTTTATATTTAATCTGACCGAGCTGGCTGGGACTGTAATTAAAGCACCACAGAAGCTTCACCTTTGACTCGCACCTATTTACAGGTCAAGCCTCAAAGTGAAGGAGAGAGACAGAAGAACGCGATCTATTTATGCGTTGTGAAAAACCCACTGCGATCGTTAACCTTCCAATCTCTGATTGACCAAGGACAGCCACTCACAGCTTCCTGCTCTGCTGTGCTGTCCTTGCACTGACAGTATAGTAGAGAAAATATCTGGCGGGCCCTATTTCAAAGTCGGCGAAATAGCTCTCATTCACAACTGTCCAAGCTAGAACTGAGACACGTCACATGTGTGGATCTTAGCAGACATTCCGGAGCTTTTCCGAGGATTGATAACCGAAGTAAACAGAGAGATGAACTGTAATAAAAGTAGCAGTTGAACTGGTATATAAAACTGTCTTCATATCTCTTACGACCTTTCCGTAAATCTCAGGATAGGCTTTCGGAGGCTGGGCCCAGCACCTCCTCCTCTCTACACACTGTGTAGCCAACACCCTCAATACAGAGGCCATTTGGATTCTTAGGAAATGTTATTATTATATTGGAAATGGAATTAGGCGATTAAAAAAGAAAAAAAGTCCGCAACATTGTTCAGTGTTCACCTCAGGGTCACAGTAATGGGATTACGTGTGTGTGTTTGTGTGTGCGTACCATATCCTTGTGTGTATAATCCTTGGTGTTACGTTCGGACAGGGTTACAATGGGCTCAGCACTCAACACTTAATTATACCCGTCAATCCAATTAAATAGTGTAGAAACAGTGAATTACAACATTGTTTCAGTAGATTGAAAGTGGATTAGAAATGCTTACCTCTGCCCCCCCAGTCCAAAGCTGCACAGTATGCCTGGAGACATATCACTAAGATAACAAGCTTTACTTATAGATTTAGGATTACTAAAGACATACTGTACTTTGTAAGGTAATGTTGACATTTGAACAGCGTGCAATGGAAGCTGTGAGCAAAATGTTCAAATCTAAAACTAGCCAAAACGAATACTAATATAATAATAAACTAATAAACAAACATCTCTTCGAAAGCACCCCGGCGATGACTCAGGTAAAGATAGGAGAAAGTCTCTCCTCCCTCTCTCCCTCTCCTCTCTCCCTCTCCCTCTCCTCTCTCCCTCTCCTCTCTCCCTCTCCCTCTCCTCTCTCCCTCTCTCTCTCCCTCTCTCTCCTCTCCTCCCTCTCCTCTCTCCCTCTCCTCTCTCCCTCTCCCTCTCCTCTCCAGCTGGGTCATGATGGATTAGTAAGGCTGGCCAAGGCCGTGAATCCTTGCCCACCCTCCCCCTCGCCTCCCTCCCTCCCTCCCTCCGTCTGCCCAGCCAACCCTGATCGGTGAGGGGAGAGGGGAGGAGAGGAGGGGTGAGGAGAGGAGGGACTATGGGAGGACGTTTCTTTAGTGAAGGACAGCCCCATTACATGGTCAGGGGGTGAGTGCCGTGTGCCGCTTTGGGATCCGGCGGATTGAGGCGGGAGCTGGGGGGGCGGGGGGGGGGGGGGGGGGGGGGGTCGACACAATGAGCATGTACATGGTTGCTAACCATTAGCCCCTCCACTCTGCTGCACTCCGCTTGGTTCTAATTGTCGAGTCGGGATTGTGTTGGGTTATCAGCAACCCAGCTTCTTTATCAGCACAGAGCCCCTGAGTAGTGGAGGAGCTGGGGGGGGGGACGTATAGGCCTCGCCCCCCCCCCCCCCCCCCCAACACCACACTGTCATGGCTGACCGCTCCAGGTTAGGGAGGGGGAGACTGTCAGATTCAGCGATGCAGTCGATGCGGAGGAGGACCGTCCCCGATCGCGGCTGCTTCCACAGCGTACCCTCTGACCAACTCTGGGTTTGTGTGTTCCGCTCGCACGCACACGCCTGCACACTCACAC
>CM059300.1:1525000-1537500 GCA_030340665.1 Neosalanx taihuensis
GATGAGAGGGAGGAGAGAAAGTGATGCGTGAAGCTGGTGGAGAACAAAGGTAACACAATCCTGCACCCCAGAAAAGACCTTACTGCCGACCTACAGCAAGTACAGGGACATCACAACACTGAAGTGACCTGCCCAAGGACACAACATCAAGTTGCCTCTGCGGGGATTTGAACTCACAACCTTCCGATCGCTAGCCCAACACCCTAACCCAGGGGTAGGGAACCCTGGTCCTCCAGAGCCAGAGTCTTGAAGGGTTTTGATGTTTCCCTACTCCAGCACACCTGATTCTAATGAAGGGTCGTTATCAAGCTCTGTGGAAGCCTCATAATTAGAATCAGGTGTGCCGACGTAAGGAATCATCTAAAACCTTCAGGACTATGGCTCTCGAGGACCAGGGTTGTCCACCCCTATCTTAATCACTCAGGCACCTGACTCCCATTCCTCCTGGACAGACAGAGAAAGGGAGGGAGGTTGGGATGACTGTGTTGTTTTGGATGGCGAGACCGGATGGACGGCTCAACGATTGACAGGGTGGCTCTGGGATAGCTGTGACCTCAGGGACCGAGACTCTGTGAGACACAAGTGTCAAGATCCTGCCCTCGAGGGCCGCTCTCCTGACTGTTTTAGATGTTTCCCTGCTCCAGCACACCTCCACAGAGCTTGATAACGGCCCTTTATTAGAATCAGGTGTGCTGGAGCAGGGACACATCTAAAACCTTCAGGAGAGCGGCCCTCCAGGACTGGACACCCCAGCTGTGAGGCATAATCTGGCACTAACCCCAGGGCAGCGCCCGCGGTCCTCCACCGCCGGCGGCCGAATGGTCAGGGTGGCAGACGGCAAGTTGCCTTGAGGCTGTTCTGCTATCCTTCAGCCTTCGGGTGTCCCTGGTCCACAATTACCTTCCCTCAAGTCCTAACCAGATGAACTGGGCTACAAGCTGAAACCAGACTGACCAGAGACCAGGGACTCTAGAAGGGTCTCCCACTGCCATGTCAGTCCCTGAGGAGGAGCTATACCAGGACACCACATGGTAGCACACATGGTGCCCAGGACAACACCATGCTAGCTGACTGGCTGGCTGGATGACAAGCTGGATTGCTGAGTGAAAAAATACCCCCAACAAAACAAACAACATTCCCCATGCTGGTCTTGTTGTTCCTACGTATAATGTCATCTCAATATTCGTTATGTGCAATAACTTGTCTCACTTAACTTGTCTTTCTTATTTTTTATTTTGTTCATATTGTACTGTATTGTATCTGTAATTGTATATTTTACCCTGCAACTCTGTGTGCTGTACTTCACCCTGCTGCTGTTGCGGACTGCAATTCCCCCCCCCCCCGGGGGACAAATAAACGATTTTATATTCTATTCTTTCTATTCTAAACAAGAAAACGAAATAATACAAAATATGAAACTATCTGCCAAAATTTGACGCAGGACCAAGACCAGGACTCAAACCCAAAAAAGAAGTACAACAGTAATGTCTTCTCTGTTTATTTTCTCTTCCGCGGTCCTCGGAAAACTCCTCTCCTGTTAGGCACCCATTTATAACTCTGAGCTGTGCAGAATAGATTTCAGGATATTCAGTCATGTATCCCCTTGGACATATTTCAAAGGCGAAGAGTTTGAAAACAAACTCTCTCTAGGTAGAGTAGCAGTGTTCCTGTAAGTGATCCAGACGGGGCTGTGCAGGGCAGGCAGGCTGGGGTGGGATCTGTCAGTGGGAAGAGGGAGAGGAGGGGGGAAGGTTCAGGTTCTCCTGCCTAGGGAGCCTAAGGTGTGTGTTGTGTGTGTTGTGTGTGTGAATGGGGTAAGTGGACTATTTGATTGAGATCAAATCATAACGTATCTCTATTTGATGAATATAAAGGACGTCCTATTCACATGGTTGTGTTAAATAAGGTAACTAGCGATCATTAGGACTTGGAATAAGATGTCTTTATGCATCTACTGAAAATCACATTATCTCAGATAAAAGGAGAGATGAGACTATAGATGCATCCAGAAATAATGAACGACTCAACTCAAGCTAATGTCACTTACTCAAATTTTAAGGGAGGAGAAGGAAGAAGAGGAGGAGGAAGGGGAGAGGATAACTACAAAATGTCTTTGGGCCTAATTTCTGTTTCTCCTGCTCCTATTCCTGGAGTTTCAGTCCAGACTATACAGATTTTTTTCACACACAGAGTGATAGAGATATAGCATTGCTCAATGGTCTTGAAAGTACACTGATTTTCTATGTTCCACTAAACTCAAATGTAAATGTCTATGAGAATGGTGACATAAAAAAAAAAAAAAAACAACGTCCGGAGGGAGGCCTCTTGGCCAGGTGCATTCTGGGAAAGTGGACCTCGGACGTTAGATCTGATTGGCTGTGAATCCTCTTAAATGGAGTTTTTGCATTTGTGCAGGCTGAAACCAGGGGCAACCAGACTCCATCAGCTCCATGGACAGAGTGGCAGGTTGGATTACCAAGCAGGCCTGGGTCCAGCCTCTCAAAGACACAGCTGAAAGAGAGGCGGAGGGAGGATAGAAGGCTTCTTTTGTTTCAATCTGCCAGCTGCCCTCTCTCTCTCTCCAGTCCAGTCAACATGTTCTTTCATGTGGAGCTACGGAAAGAGGGAGAGGAGTTAAGAGGAAAGAGCGAGAGAGCGAGAGAGAGAGAGTGGAGGAGGGCGAGATAGAAAGAGACGAACAGAGACACTGGGAGAAGAGGGGGGGGGGGGGAGCTCTCTAGGTAACCAGATCAGAGCTTTTGATCCGCCAGCTCCACTGAGACAAAACAGCAACTAATTCATCCTTGTTTAGCTGCTTGTCAAACTGCCTCTCCACCATCAAAGACGCTTTTGACCATTAGAGCTTGAGTGTCTGAAAAGACAAATGGCCTGACATCCCAAATGAGGGGTCCCAGGTGTCTGCGTTCGATAGGAGTGGAGTCGTGGCTGAGTGGTCAGTGAGTTGGGCTAGGAATCAGAAGGTACCTGGATCAAACCCTGGCTGTGCCAACATGACATTGTTTCCTTGGGCAAAGCACTTCACCCTACCACTTACACTACCCTGTAATCTTAACGTAGAAGTGAACAGCATTGAACTATATGATGAGGTACCACAAGATGAAGATAGACAGGCTAGGTGGATGAGAAAACAGAATTAATGGATCAATAAACATAGAACAGAACTACAGTACATGGTCTAATCCATGAGCAAATAAATGGATAATTATTCCCATTAAATATGGGAAGCGATCAAAAAATAAATAATTCTCTGCAGTAACCGTGGAGATATGGACTACACTACTGCAAGGCCGAAATGTTCTGTCTCCCTCCTCCTCTACAGTTAGGTTTATAGGTCAACGTGCACGAGAGAGAATACTTAACGGAGCTGTTAGTAAAAGCACATTTGACATTTTTTTTTCCTGTTCTGAAGCAGAGTTCAGAAATCCAGATTCCCTGATAACTTGGACCACATTAGATTAGATTAGATTCAACTTTATTGTCATTACACAGGTACAAGTACAGGGTAACGAAATACAGTTAGCATCCAACCAGAAGTGCAAAACAGTTATGACAACAGAATATAATGATAAATATGGGTATACTCAGAATATACACAGTATGAACAATATAATCAGCTTTTAAGTGGGAGGACTGCTAGCCGTAGCATACACAGCACAGAATCAGCACGCCCTTCCCAGATACATTGCCACCAGCTAGGCTGCATCCTATTGCCAGTGTGAAACCCAATGCCTTCATGTCTAATTGGGGCAGAGGACAGAAGGTTTGGGTCTCTCTTTGGACCAGGTCCATCCCATCCAGCCAAACGGACAGGCTTGTGTCCGTGGCCGAGCAGACAGGCAGGGAAGCCTGCCTTCGTACCAGACCCCTGCCAGCTGGAGGGATAAGTGAGCAGAAGGTCTGGACCAGAAAATAGCTTGACTACAGGCCCCCGAACCAGACCTTTGGTCCTGTTCTGTACAGCTATATGGGAGATGGATCCAAGAAAGCTGTGCTGGCATAGAGAAGGGAAATGGCTGAAAGTTTTTTTAAATTTCTTGCTGAGTTTTGCTAAAAACAAGGCCGGGGATGTTTTGCAAGGCCGGAGGTAGGATTTTACGCTTCAGGTCAGTTGTCACACAACACCTTACTTTGCATTGTATCCATCACCTTTGCCCTCATTATTCACACAGTCAAGCAAACCTCCCAAACAGGATGTCCTCCTATCTCTTGCAATGGCATAAAGTCCAGCAGCGTAAAGCACCATACAGTGTGTATGGTAAGATTGTACCACCTACTGTCAGAGCACGTATGTTAATGTTCACTAAAGTAAAGCAGGTGTCCTGGGTCTAGATGCTGAGGGAATTGTTGTGAGTGAGATCGATTCTGAAGCTTCTGCTACTGGGATACAGTACTAAGCACTGACCTACATACAGATACCATAGTAATACATCAGCCAACTGCCTTACTGAAGGCAAGCAGGGTAACTAAGCTCGCTTCGAACGGTCCATTAATACTCGGTCTGTTTCCCGCACACGATAGCCAGTCTGGAATATTCCGCTTCTGCGGTAGAGAGAAAAGGGTCGCTAGCAATTACTCTGCGTTCCTGACACATTGGGTTGTTCAGCATTCCAGCCGTCCAACCCTCTTCAAGACTTGCTTCATCATCATCACAGTGGTCCAGACAGCTGGTTGATTTATGCCTGGTGGATGTCTTTCACTAGACACTTAGAATCAAGGGTATAGAGAAGCTGGGAGTCAGATGGCTCAACGGGGTTAAGACATTAGTCTCCTAATCGGAAGGTTGTGAGTTAAATTCCCGGCTGTGGCTATGTGACTTGGTGTTCTTGGGCAAGGCACTTCACCCTACTTGCCTCTGGGGGATTGTCCCTGTACTTGCTGTAAGTTGCTTTTGATAAAAGTGTCTGCTAAATGAATATTTATATTTATTTATTTAAGCTGATTAGCTCTAAAGCTAGCAGCCCTGGCAACATACCCGTAAATCTACTGCCAGAGTTACAACTCTCAAAATTAAAGATGGCAACATCAAATGTTTATAAAATACAACAGTATTTTGCATGAGCGTCTTTGAGGTTAATCAAAAAAGTGTTGAATGTTTTCAAGCAATTAAGTCTCATCGAATTAACGCTCTGCTGACTGCTTCCCAGAATTTGCGTCCATTTCCGATAAAAGCTACATTAAAACCGCAAACCGCCCCCCCCATTTCCGATAAAAGCTACATTAAAACCGCAAACCCCCCCCCCCCCCCCATCTGTCAAACATGGTAAAGACTAATTTCAGATTGAAAAGTGCGTCAGATGTCAAAGGCATCTGTCAAGCAACTGTCAGCGATTATCTGTTGCTAACATTGCTGGTTTACGATGGATTAACACAGCTGGGAAAACACAGAAGGACCGAGCATCAGTTTCCATCGGCTGCCATGTTTTACCATAGTTCATTCCGAGTTCAGACCAGCATACTGCTGTCAGGCCAAGATGGCTGACAAGGAGGCCAGGCTGACAGATTTGAGTCAAGTGGAGTGTTCTGGTTGTTGAGTAGATCAAAGTAAAACAGTCATAGCGAAGCAATTACAAAGAGTCCTTGGAACAACTCTTACGGCTCACTATTGACAAGTTAACATTTGCAGAACTTGACTGAAAGATTAAAAAACCTCTCTGTCATTTTTTTTTGCCCAGCTGTTCAAATTCACCCAGTCTGATTGGACTGAGGTCAAAGGTTATGGAAAATAAATACGACCTCTGTATTTCAGTGTGTGATTCTCTGGCCACACACACACCACACCTTTCAACTACAGTTCCACCAAAGAGGCCAGTGTCAGCAGTGATCAGCGCCGGCTGGAATGTAATTGGGGCTGTGACATCTGAGGCGGTTAATAGGTCAAGAGGTCACTGCTTCAGGTGCGTCTGCCCTGATGACTGAAGCCGCTAAATGAAAGACTTCTGGTTTAAACCTTAAGGTCTTCTAGTGTTTAAGTGCAAAGCTCTGTAAATTGAATGGATTCTCGCTCCACGTGATGATTGTCAGCTGCGCCAAGCCACTGAAAGCATAGTAATTGAGAGTGAGAAAAACTAGTCACATAGTTTAGAGTTTTTTTTCTTTCTTCTAGGCGATCTTTAGGAAGATTTACTGTCAACATTGGAACCAAGTCCGATACATTCGGCTGATGCATTACAGACTATCATGGATACCCTGAGCTGGACGCTTGCAAACTGAACATTTTCATTCTTTACTCCAGGGGTCACCAATCCTGGTCCTCGAGGGCCGCTGTCCTGAAGGTTCTAGATGTTTCCCTGCACACCTGATTCTAATGCAGGGTCGTTATCAAGCTCTGTGGAGGTGTGCTGGAGCAGGGAAACATCTAAAACCATCAGGACAGCGGCCCTCGAGGACCAGGATTGGAGACCTCTGCTTTACTGGCTAATCTTTGGATACTGTTGCCTACTGCACCGTTAACAGCTAACATACACATGCTGTCCACTCATCCATATCCCTATTGCTCCATATGACCTTCTTTAAAAGCTGCTGCGCTGCATCCTTAAAGGGTGCCTGGACTCATTTCCTGATATGCAGTCTCTCAGATAGTGAATGTGGTTGATAGGAAGGCAGTGTCTCACCCTCCCCACGCTAATGCAGTCTGCAGTCTGCCTCTTCCTCAGAGCCTTCCTCTCCTCTCCTCACCACCCTGCATTTCTTTCCTCCTACTCATCCTCCTCCTCTTCATCCATCCATCCATCCTCCTCCTCCTTCTGCCCATTTTCCAACCCCCACCCACTCTTTTCTTGATTCCTTCTGTTCCATCTCTCCCTCCTCCCCCCCCCTCCTCCCCCTCCTCCTCCCTGCCTCCTCCCCATGTTATTCTACAGTCGTGCTCTCAGCCCGAGGGGGCGTAATGATGACGATGACTCTTCCTGTGGAAGTCGTCTGGCGTTGGTTCCCGTGATCCAAACATAATCTGTCTTGGGGAGGGCGGGATGGGGGACACTGGGGGAGGTGGTGGGGGTAATAGTCTGGGGATGGGGCATTTACGGTGGCACACTGCAGGGGCCCGAAAAACCTTTGCCCTCAGTCCTCATCCATCAGAGAGGCGACTACACCCGTAATCCATTTAACTAATCCCTTATTAAATCTCTCAATGCAGTAATCCTTCTGATATGATGTCCGATGACATTTATCAGCAAATACTTCCATAGTTCTGAGCTCTTGCTCTCTCTCTTTTTCTCACACATGCATAATTAAATTGAAATTGGATGGAAAATCATTGTAATGCCAAGGGATAACTGTTAACTATTGATGTGTGGTAGGATTGTGGGTGAAGACAACGAACCATTTATTATGGATAAGCATAGCATGACTAATGCTGAAATAAATGTATGGCAAAGGCTGCGACAGTTTATGGTTTTCTTCGTATATATATACTGTATATATATATATATTCGTATTTATGGTTATCTTGACAAGCTTTCTTGTTTAGTCCAGCGTGGCTGTAACTACAATATTTATAAGACGGTTGTATTCCATATCTCACATACGATTGCTATTCAGACAAATAGTATTAATGCAGAAAGATATTGTAGTATAGAGTATCTAAATAAAGCTGTTATCCAGCAATACATATTATTAGTCGTGCAAATGTTTACTTGGGCAACGAAAAAATGCTACATTTCCACTGGGAAAAAAATATCTTCCAAAAAAATGACTGACAATCATAAATGATGTGTTTCTGCCACATCTACTATCTCTTACTGACACAAATTAACATGAGGAGCCGGCTGTTTAAACATGATATGACAGGATTGGTCGGAAGGTTTCTTTCGACTTCCAGAAGCCCCCCCCCACCCCCCCCACCCCCCACCCCCCCCCCACCCCCCCCCACGACAACATTGGTGGTTTGTCTGATCGTTAAGACCTGCCTAATCAGACAGCTGTCAGTTTAAGGGTGTAAACGAGATGTTTCCAGAGCTTTTGTCACCTGTCAGAAAGTATCCACGGGCATTTCTCAAGCGAGGGGGACACTATATATAGCAAGAGCATTTCCTTGACTGACAGACTGTTGTTGCTCGTAATAATGTACTTACCAGTAGGAATAACAAGCTCTCAAGTAGCAACGTTGTCTTCTGTCTCATTGTGTGACAGTCGAGCACAAGGGGTTTCATATGCAAGAATAATATATAGGCTAGATGTTACCTTATGTATGCCTAGAGGGAATTGACAGGACTGAAGAAATGACAATGTTTTTTAGTCTTCAAACTGGGCATGGTTACAATGTAAGAGTTAACACTGTGAATAGCCTACATTTGAAGATTGAATGTTTTAGGTTGTTTCTGCCAGTGGACCTTTACCATCACGTGTAGCGATACACCAAGGTCTTAGGAGGTCTATATACCAACACCTCAAGTGTCAATAACTTCATTAGCATGTCTATGACATTACATAACAGAGGTGTCAGCAAGCACTCAATCTCTTGAAATGTTTCTCTCACAAAATCCCTATACAGCCAAGCCTTCTACTGACAGTAGCTGTCAAGATATTTGATGGTAGTTCCTGTGTTAGTACACAGTTAGTACAGGAGAGGAAAACAGTACACAGGGCAGGGGTGTCAAACTCCATTCTTCGAGGGCCACCGTCCTGAAAGCAGTTTCCCCGGAACAAGAGGAACATCTAAAGCTGTCAGGACAGGGACCATGGCTCCAGGGAAACATCTAGAACACTCAGGACAGTGGCCCTCGAGGAGTTTCTCACACCCTGGATCAGGGTGAGTAGATGAATCAGAATCAGAATGGGGGTTTATTCGCTATGCAAGATTAACAAACATAGAATTCACTGTGGCAGAAATGAGCAAACATAGAACATATATGTGGCATCGTTAACCAAGCCCTCATTCACTGCTTGAACTAATCCAGCAGAGAGGTTAGACTCTCTCCTGTCACTGCTTGTCGTCGCGGCTTGTTTTTCTCACTCTAGCCAGCGACAGAGATACAGAGACACTGAGAGAGACTTCCGCTTCCTTACAGATGACAATATCAAGGCAGTGTTTTGTCGTTTATCATTTGGAGAGCGAGCCGTTCGTCTCATTAGAAGAAGCCATGTCTCAATGGCCCTCTGGCTGAGACAGGAGAACGAGAACAAAGAGGCAATTTTCCATCCTCTCTGTGACTCACACGCACGGTACACGCACACACACACACACACACACACACAGTACATACACACAGTACACACACAGACATTCACTGTCCTCCTACTCCCCACACACACACACACACACACACACACACACACACACACACACACACAGGCAAAGACCATGCACACAAACAACCCATCATTTTATTGATTACGTTTCCGCTAGCCTTCGCCAGATGTCGACCTGATGGGACAATTGTAATAATGCTGCTCCATTAAATAACAGGGAAGAATACTCGTGCGATTGTGCCAAGGATCTGGGGTGTGGGGCTCAGGGATCGTGCCCAGCAACAGGGCTCCTGCGCTGGGTCCAGTCAGGCGCGGGGGGAGCCTCAGTCTGGTTCTTGAGGCCGTTAAGGCTCCCATTACAGAGCCTAGAGCTTTCTGCCGTCGTGCTCAGGGTCAGGGTGGTTTTCTCCACCCGGGATAATTGACTCTTAGTCAATATAAAAGCAGACGGTTGTGTTATTGAAGCCGCTACGAAATGTGAAGGTAATAAACTGTTTCTATTCAGCGACCACTTATCTTGACTACAGTAATGTCAGAAGAGGGATGTACCCATCCCTGCTGACTTGCCTTGCGCAGCTCAGCTGACAAAGGGCTGTCCTTGCTTTTGAGAAACCATAACCAGGGCCAAGTTAACCATGATGTAAACACATGTATCATGAGCTGGGGAGTCGGTTATGGAGTCGGGCTTGTAATCAGAAGAAGAACCCCTGGTTCGAACCCCGGCTGTGTCAACATGACGTTGTGTCCTTGGGTCCCTTGGCATTGACACCCCTGCCCTAAGTACTGTTTTACTCTCCTCTACCTTCTTGAGTAAGGTACTTCACCCTACTTGCCTCAGGGTGAGGGTGGGGGGGGGGGGTAATGTCCCTGTACTTGCTGTACATCGCTCTGGATAAGGGCGTTCGCTGATTTACGAAATGTAAAATGTAAATGTTGTATCTCACACAAGCCGTAATGCAGTCAAATGGGATTGCTAGTAGACAGGATGCAGAGTAGGCCCATAGAAGGTAGAGTAGAGTTTGTGATTGCCCTCGATACAGAAACACAATGGCCCAGGTGCCATTTCTGTTTGCCGGGATGACATGGCCAGCTGGATTTAAACACAGCGAGAAATGAAAGCACCATTCCAGCATTCAAAGAGAGAGCGCTGGATCAGGAGCACTGGCACAAACAGGAAGGAGAATGTGGAGGATGAATAAGTAAAGAGAATGTTGTCCTGCAGCTTGAAAGAAGTCAAGCCTCAGCTGAAAGTCACTTAGCTAGCAATCACGCAACCTTGTTCACTGCTGGGGTCAAGACCAGCCAGACGAGCACGAATCCTGAGCGAATATTCAGGCCAGCAACAGCGCATGGCATGTACACTATTCTAGACACGCTTAATCTCAAATGAGCAGAAATCAACACATGATCATTTAGATCGTTTTGGATTGTAATCCATTTCATTAGACTGAATGATTATGAATGGAATGCTTATTCGGCAGGCTAATGAGGATAAGTGTTAATAGGTTACGGCAAAAAAAGAATCCATCTAGCGATGGCACTTATATGAAAAGCCAAAAGCTCTCCACTTCCCTAGCATCCCTCACCAATAAGACATGTCTCCTGTGATTGGTCGAGCTGCCACTCAGCTCTCAGTGGGGGTGGGGGCTTGTGATTGGCTATTTCCTCCACCCTGACATATTCAAATGGTCTTTTTTTTTTTTTTTTTACTATTTTTACAGTGGCATAAATAAGAACTGCATTAACAGTTAGTAGCCTAAGAGCAGGTTTCCACTTCCAGGCTGTCAACAAGCGTGAGCCAGGAGACCATTATACTTTCCGGTGCCATGTTTGTGAGTGACAGATGACAACCCCTTAAGCTAAGGCAGGGCGTAATTTATTAGGAAACCCTGTGGTGAAAAATAAAGATATGCTGACTTGTTTTCTCATCACAGGAAAGTAAAGACTTTCTGTGGAGATTTCTTAATTTTGTTTTTCTTAAGAAGCCGCCACTGGAGAATGCAGTGACAGCTTTCAGGACAAAAACATCAATACCAGACACACGCTACCGCACGTACGCACGTACGCACACACCTCAACCCTTGACAAGGAAAGCAGTGGAGAATGCACACAGGCAGCACCTGTCAGCTGGTCTGGAGGATGGCGGCTGAAGGCCAGGGGCTGGGGGCTGGGGGCTGGAGGCTGGGGGCTGGGGGCTGGACAGTGTCCCAGGCCAAAGCCAATCCCTGTGGCCCCCCTCGCCTTCATCCCTCCATCCATACCCTCTAGCCGCACCTGGGACTATAAACACACACACACACAGGCAGACATGCTCAGTATTCAGGCTTTTAAGTTCATCATCACCCCAGGCACCTACTTCATCTCTGGATGGAGAGCGACAGAGGTAAGAAAATGAGAGAAAGGCACTGGAAAGGAGGGGGCACAAGAGACAGACATGAACAGACAGAAAGAGACGGAGGGCGAGACGGATGCAAAGGAACGGAGACGAGGGAGCAGAGAGAGAGGAAAGAGAGAGTGTGAGGAAAGAGAGAGTGAGGAAAGAGAGAGTGTGAGGAAAGAGAGAGTGTGAGGAAAGAGAGAGTGTGAGGAAAGAGAGAGAGTGAGGAAAGAGAGAGAGTGAGAGAGAGGAAAGAGAGAGAGTGAGGAAGAGAGAGTGAGGAAAGAGAGAGAGTGAGGAAAGAGAGAGTGAGAGAGGAAAGAGAGAGAGAGGAAAGAGAGAGTGCGAGGAAAGAGAGAGTGAGGAAAGAAGAGAGTGTGAGGAAAGAGAGAGTGTGAGGAAAGAGAGAGTGTGAGGAAGAGAGAGAGTGAGGAAAGAGAGAGAGGTGAGAGAGAGGAAAGAGAGAGAGTGAGGAAAGAAGAGAGTGAGGAAAGAGAGAGAGTGAGGAAAGAGAGAGTGAGAGAGAGGAAAGAGAGAGAGAGGAAAGGAGAGAGTGCGAGGAAAGAGAGAGAGTGAGGAAAGAGAGAGAGTGAGAAAGAGAGAGAGTGAGAGAGAGGAAAGAGAGAGAGTGAGGAAGAGAGAGAGAGAGAGAGAGGAAGAGAGAGAGAGGAAGAGAGAGTGCGAGGAAGAGAGAGAGAGTGAGGAAAGAGAGAGAGTGAGAAAGAGAGAGAGAGAGAGAGAAGAGAGAGAGAGGGAAGAGAGAGGAAAGAGAGAGTGAGAAGAGAGAGAGTGAGGAAAGAGAGAGTGAGAAGAGAGAGAGAGAGTGAGGAAAGAGAGAGAGTGAGGAGAGGAAGAGAGACGAGTGAGGAAAGCGGAGAGTGAGGAAAGAGAGAGAGTGATGGAAAGAGAGAGT
>CM059300.1:1540000-1585000 GCA_030340665.1 Neosalanx taihuensis
GATTGTTTACATTTACATGTAGTCATGCATCAGACACTCTTATCCAGGGCGACTTGCTGCAAGTACAGGGACATTCCCCCTTAGGCAGGTGGGGTGAAGTGCCTTGCCCAAGGACAGAAACGTCATGTTGGCACAGTCGTGGTTCGAACCGGGAACCTTCTGATTACTAACCCGATTCCCTACCGCTTAGCCAACCACTTCCTCATAGCACTGCTCATGTTTGACAACCATGAGAGGCTGCACGGCTATTAATAGCAGCCTCACAAGTAAAAAACAAGGTAAGGTAACACCCAGATCACAAAACAATCGAAGAACAATGTTCAGGTGATCAAACACGTGAAATGCAATCTTCCTTTCCTGTAACAAACCCATTCAAAGCCAGTCCCATGCATGCCCACCCAGAGAGCGTGTAAAGAGCTCCGCAGCAGAGGGGCAGAGAGGGCACCTACCCAGGCCAGGTGGGATCTCAGGGCAGGGGGGCAGGGGCTTGGTGGTTGGTGTGTGGTTGCTCAGGGACCTCCTGGTGGGCAGCAGGTGGTCTGCGGTGGCCAGGTAGCTACTGAAGGTAGCGTTGGGCCTGGACAGGTTATAGTAGAAGTGATGGCCTCCGAGCCCCCCCGGGTAGTGTTCCGTCCCGCTGTGCAGGCGGCTGAAGATGTCAAAGCGCTGGGTGTAGACGTCAAAGTACAGGATCATCATGATGAGGAAGTGGACCAGGCAGAGAAGCAGGACCCGCCTTGCAGATGCGCTCCAGGGTTCGACCCAACATCAGCCGCGTCATGGTTGAGGGGCGGGGCCGACGCAGAGCCCCACCCACGGCTACGGGCATGCGGTCAGTCAGCCCCTGGGCCTGGCCTCTCCGATCCCCCGCTGGACTCCGACACCCGGGTCACCGCCTCCAGTCGCAACCTTTCACACCTGAAAGACAACAGATCGATGAGAAGCACGCCAGCCTTACACTTCCTCTCTTCATCCACTTAGCTATCGGACACTTAAATTGCTTCGATAAGGTAGTTAATAGTTTATTTCACTCTAAAAGTGTATATTAAATGGTAATGTGGTGATGCTTGCTCTATCTCTGGGAACTGGTCCATCTACCAAGCCTTGAAAAATGTCAAAGCAAAACAGAAAGACATTAAGCGGTGGTGGCAGGCAAGCATGGATGGAGAGACAGGGAGGGAGAGAGACAGGGGGGGAGGGGAGGGACAGGGAGGGAGAGACACAGGGAGGGAGAGACACAGGGAGGGAGAGACAAAGGGAGAGAGAGACACAGGAGGGGGAGGGTCAGGGGGAGAGACACAGGGAGGGAGAGACACAGGGAGAGAGAGACACAGGGAGAGAGAGACACAGGGAGGGAGAGACACAGGGAGGGAGAGACACAGGGAGAGAGAGACACAGGAGGGGGAGGGTCAGGGGGAGAGACACAGGAGGGAGAGACACAGGGAGAGAGAGACACAGGGAGGGAGAGACACAGGGAGGGAGAGACCACAGGGAGAGAGAGACACAGGGAGAGAGAGACACAGGGAGGGAGAGACACAGGGAGGGAGAGACACAGGGAGGGAGAGACACAGGGAGAGAGAGACACAGGAGGGGGAGGGTCAGGGAGAGAGACACAGGGAGGGAGAGACACAGGGAGAGAGACACAGGAGGGGGAGGGTCAGGGGGAGACAGTGGGGATAGTACAGCACTCCCACCTCACTGCTCACTAACGGGTTATAAGTTCAGTCATTTGACACTCTTGACATTTCCTTTCACATTTTGAAACGTGTCCAAGTTCAGCTGTGGAATGATGTGACATCCTGAATCGGCCAATCCGAATCCAACACACTATCGTGGAAGTATCCATCAGTAAAACTGAATTAATGAGGATGCCAAACCAATATTAGCTCTCCCCGGCTCTTTAAAACACGCCGGCATCAAAGTGTGGCAGTCCGGATGCAATGGTAATGTGTGCGTGATGAATATTTTACTACACCCTTCCAGAAAACCAAATGGATGTTTGAAAACCCAAGCTTTTAGCCAACGCTCAAGAAGGTCGGAGGTTATCCAAAACAAACTGATAGTTAACACAGGTAGCCCTGGTCATATTAAACTTTAATTCAGTTAAATGTATGGGTGTATAATTGATTTCATTTATAAACCTCTAAAGCCTTCTCTGCTGGACGTCTCCATGTTTCACCTCAGGATGTGTAAACCCCAGACGAGGCAGCAAATGGGGCTGCTCGCTGTTGGTTAAGGTCATTATTCGAGGTGTTATTTCAGGTAAGGTGTCGAGCAACTCACTATAAATATCGTCACTCACTATAAATATCGTCATGGTTACTTAAGTACCGTGGTAACCCTGTTTTGTTCTCCATTATCATTCAGCTTCTTCAGTTTGAATCTTCCTCCTGTTCTTCAAGCTGTTCTTAAGGTTCCAAACCTCAGGGTGCCAAACTACCCACAAAGAGCTGCTGACAACATCAGCCATGGCAGCTATATTACAGTAGTCATAGAGTAGACGCACTTATCCAGAGCGCCTTACAGTAAGTACAGGGACCCTGAAGTGCCTTGTACAAGGACACATGTCATATAGTCACAGCCAGGGTTCAAACTCACAACCTCATGAGGCCAACGCCTTAACCTGCTGAGCCACCTGACTCCCTCCCTCTGACTCCCTGCCTCTGACTCCCTCCCTCTGACTCCCTACCTCTGACTCCCTGCCTCTGACTCCCTCCCTCTGACTCCCTACCTCTGACTCCCTCCCTCTGACTCCCTGCCTCTGACTCCCTGCCTCTGACTCCCTGCCTCTGACTCCCTACCTCTGACTCCCTCCCTCTGACTCCCTCCCTCTGACTCCCTCCCTCTGACTCCCTACCTCTGACTCCCTCCCTCTGACTCCCTACCTCTGACTCCCTGCCTCTGACTCCCTGCCTCTGACTCCCTCCCTCTGACTCCCTGGCTCTCACTCCCTGCCTCTGACTCCCTCCCTCTGACTCCCTCCCTCTGACTCCCTACCTCTGACTCCCTGCCTCTGACTCCCTCCCTCTGACTCCCTCCCTCTGACTCCCTCCCTCTGACTCCCTCCCTCTGACTCCCTACCTCTGACTCCCTACCTCTGACTCCCTGCCTCTGACTCCCTGCCTCTGACTCCCTGCCTCTGACTCCCTCCCTCTGACTCCCTCCCTCTGACTCCCTGCCTCTGACTCCCTCCCTCTGACTCCCTGCCTCTGACTCCCTCCCTCTGACTCCCTGCCTCTGACTCCCTACCTCTGACTCCCTGCCTCTGACTCCCTGCCTCTGACTCCCTGCCTCTGACTCCCTGCCTCTGACTCCCTACCTCTGACTCCCTCCCTCTGACTCCCTCCCTCTGACTCCCTACCTCTGACTCCCTCCCTCTGACTCCCTACCTCTGACTCCCTGCCTCTGACTCCCTCCCTCTGACTCCCTGCCTCTGACTCCCTGCCTCTGACTCCCTGCCTCTGACTCCCTGCCTCTGACTCCCTACCTCTGACTCCCTACCTCTGACTCCCTGCCTCTGACTCCCTGCCTCTGACTCCCTACCTCTGACTCCCTCCCTCTGACTCCCTCCCTCTGACTCCCTGCCTCTGACTCCCTCCCTCTCACTCCCTGCCTCTGACTCCCTACCTCTGACTCCCTCCCTCTGACTCCCTACCTCTGACTCCCTGCCTCTGACTCCCTGCCTCTGACTCCCTGCCTCTGACTCCCTCCCTCTGACTCCCTCCCTCTGACTCCCTACCTCTGACTCCCTGCCTCTGACTCCCTCCCTCTGACTCCCTCCCTCTGACTCCCTCCCTCTGACTCCCTGCCTCTGACTCCCTCCCTCTGACTCCCTACCTCTGACTCCCTACCTCTGACTCCCTGCCTCTGACTCCCTGCCTCTGACTCCCTGCCTCTGACTCCCTCCCTCTGACTCCCTCCCTCTGACTCCCTGCCTCTGACTCCCTCCCTCTGACTCCCTACCTCTGACTCCCTACCTCTGACTCCCTGCCTCTGACTCCCTGCCTCTGACTCCCTGCCTCTGACTCCCTCCCTCTGACTCCCTCCCTCTGACTCCCTGCCTCTGACTTCCTGCCTCTGACTCCCTCCCTCTGACTCCCTACCTCTGACTCCCTGCCTCTGACTCCCTCCCTCTCACTCCCTGCCTCTGACTCCCTGCCTCTGACTCCCTCCCTCTGACTCCCTGGCTCTCACTCCCTGCCTCTGACTCCCTCCCTCTGACTCCCTCCCTCTGACTCCCTACCTCTGACTCCCTACCTCTGACTCCCTGCCTCTGACTCCCTCCCTCTGACTCCCTACCTCTGACTCCCTGCCTCTGACTCCCTCCCTCTCACTCCCTGCCTCTGACTCCCTGCCTCTGACTCCCTACCTCTGACTCCCTCCCTCTGACTCCCTGCCTCTGACTCCCTCCGTCTCACTCCCTGCCTCTGACTCCCTGCCTCTGACTCCCTCCCTCTGACTCCCTCCCTCTGACTCCCTCCCTCTGACTCCCTCCGTCTCACTCCCTGCCTCTGACTCCCTGCCTCTGACTCCCTCCCTCTGACTCCCTGGCTCTAAGCGCAACATCCACAGCACGGCACAGTTCCACAGAGAGGGTTCAGTTCAGAGAACTGTTCAGCAGATATTTCCAGCGATGCCCTCAGGCCTCATGTGACACTGCTTCTCAGTTCATATCAGATGAGACAGCTGGGGAGCGCTGATGTGGAAACGGAGCATAACGAATGTTTAAGTTTGGAACAATGCTACATCTGTCTGTCATCCGAAGTAGAGATATCACACGTTCATCATCCGTGCCTCACACTTCCGAGTCAGACACTAGAAGGCCTCCTTTCAGCCCCTTTCCACGGGTTCTGAGGCCAGGGGCAGGGAGGCACATAGGGGAAGAAGATCTGAAGAGGTGAAGAGGTGAAGAGGCTTACAACTCACTACGTGAGGGTTAGAAAAAAAGGAGGTTGAGTGAGATGGCCTGCCTGGCCTCCTCTCCAGGCCCCAGGCCCACAATGCACCAGTCCAAACAGCCTCCCTTCTCCACCCAACCCCCCCCCCCCCCCCTCCACCCCCCACGGCCTCATCAAAAATGCATTAGATGTGCTACATTTGATAACATGGGGCACGAGGATAGCCTGTGCTAGCATCTCCAGCACTGATGTCACAAGAGCTCACGTCTTGCTTTCGGCAAAGTTCGTCTTTTAGACCCTTATCTTTGGCTTGGCAGCTCAATATAGGCTAACCCGTACCCACTACTGATAGCACGCTCTAAAGGGACGCAGATACGAGAGGAAATACATAAAAAGCTTGAATGTCTTGCTTTGATAGTCTGTGTAGGTTTTAAGGCCCTTGCACACGTGTGGTAGGTCAAGGCTCTTCATTACCCGGTGCCCGCTGGAGAGGGTGAAATTAATGATGATTACATTTACAGCATTCGGAGACTTGGTCTTGCGAGGGCCATTGTTTAACCTTTCTGAAAGGGTTTGGTACAGTTCAGACAGAAACCCAGGTAGAATACCAACAGATAAGGTGTTACTAGCTGCAGGAACTCTTTCGATAACTTCTACTGCGTAGGCCAAGAGCGGATTGATAAAATAGTAAAATCATGTGGTTTATATTTGGAAAGGATTCAAACCCCAGAGCAGCAAAGATCTGGGTCACCAATAACAAAACGGAGACAAAACGCTATCTTTCTCCAGAGCCCGACGCCCCGTCTTTTCAAAGGTAGACAGAATCAAGAAGGCTACATTCCAGTATTGGCTGCGTATGCTCTTCTGAACAGGATTACTCCATAGTTAGCCTCTGTATTTATTCAGGCTACCGCTATAACAATCTGTTCTTCTGCTGTGCGAGGCCAGAAATGAAGGATCGTTCCGTTGGCTCACCATTCCAGTCAGCTCCAGATACATCTTCATAATTGCTTGTCACGAACGGGAAAACATTTGATTGGAGCGGCATTCAAACACGACTCTACACCCACCCAAAAACAAACAAGACTAGAAAGCACGGTCCAATCAAAAGGATTCATTCTAGAGCAACAAATCACCCCTTAGCCAGGACAAGCAATAAGTCTAATGCTTCGACTGGCATGGATTCCACAGGCCCTCTATTTGAGAGACTTGAGTGTTTGGCTCAGACCGTCTCCAGGCAGACACAGTCCTGAACAGGGGTCGTAGGTGTGGCTTGACGGAGGACTAGGAGACTAAAGACTAGATAAATACAGACAGGGAGGGGTGAGGAGGCCAAACAGCCCAGTCGCTGCCCTCTTTCTCTACAATCTTGTTATCGTCATGCCAGGCCCTCCTGGGAGGAGCCACAGCCCCTCACCTCCACCCTGACACAGGCTCAGAGCCATCGCACCTCCCTCTCCTCTCCCCTCCCCACGGCAACAGTTACCAAGGTGATCAGAAATAGGAGAGCCTGAAGACAGGACAGCTAGTATCCGTGCAGAGATACCTCAGTCCGCAACGCATGTCTACACCAAACTCCTAGGCTTTATTTTCAAGATGACTGACTGTTTTAACTCCAGGATTCCAACAATGAACACAGTACCCTCTGTCTGTATGATAATACAGTGATACCCGTGTGCAACAGAATAGTTTCCTGTACAGACACAATAAAGATGTTCGAGTGCAGTCGAGATTTATCATCACGACAACACAGCCGACAATGTTACACAACATCCCAGACAAACAGCCAAGTTGATTCTATCTTGAGGAATACAAACTAAACTGTCAGACTTCACACTTCAGAGTGATTATCATCAGGACAGCGGGCCTCTACACACACACACACACACACACACACACACACACACAAGTGCGCACAAAGACACACGCAACCCAAATCCAATCTGCTAACCATTAATTATCACAGAGCACACTTGTTTGATATATTCCCAGCACTAGCCCACACAGGCACCAAACTAACTAAACGTTTACAAAGTTGGGCAGGCACACTGGCTCCAGTAGCCAAGGGGTCGAATGTTACATTCATCTCTTCTGACAGAGACGCTGACAGGCAGCCAGGATCGCTGCAGCACGACTCTGCTGTCTGTCCAGGCTGGCTATCGCACAAGCCCACCGCTCCCCATGTACCGTAGTACACACCCTGAAGTGGCTGCCATTCACTACACACACAGCAGACTCACATCACACAGGTTTTATTAGAATGCCCGTGTGTAGCATACGTGTGTACCGTGTCCATGAACACAGATTTGGATCCCATCTTTGCTCTGACTTCTGTCTGCCCAGCATGTGGTCTAATTCATCACATGCACGCATAAGGCAGACGTGGCGGTGCTCCAAAGCTGCTAAACCTCCAGAGACCAAGGGACCCATCACCATGGAATACAGGCCTGCCTTGCCCGCCCTCGCTGCACCAGATCCAGCTGCTCGTTTGGCCGCAGAGCCAAGAACTAAATGAACCCATAATGCAAAGGGCTTCACAGGGACGGGGATTCTGTGAAGAAAAGGCTGGATTTGTTTCAGGGCAACGACAGGATCCCACAGAGGATTTCGGACACAAAGGTGTATCCGGCGTTTTCAGACCACCTGAATGCCATCTGGGTAACCTTGCCCACTGATGTGACGGCCGTTAACATACGCTGCAGTAAACTAATCAGGTCCAAATAGACGATGACAACGGTTTCATTTTTACACTGAATCACGTCAACGATGCCTCTGACTCAAAACAGCTGAAAACCAAGCAGAAAGTCACGGAACACACAAGACATTGAGGTGTTCCTACCCCGAGCCACCTTCGTCGCTCAGGTCTTGTTGTTCCCATGACAACATATCCTAAGATGAAAGACTCCCCCTGAAAGAATGCTCACTATGCTGTCTGTGTCCGGGACTAATGGACCCAAGGGTTCGACCACATTCACACATTCTCACAAAACACTAGCACTCTCTGAGACGACCGCTGTTAACAGTCATTGCCTGAACATAAAACCTGTGACACCTCATAACCTGGATCTCCGTGTCAGAGCATTTTCCAAGAGCTATCCAGTTTCTGGGTAAGAGCGAAGGGTGTGTAGTGTGGATAGTGAATTTTGAACAGGAGTTCATGATGAAACATCCCCCCTATCTTCTGCATGGTGCTTAGTTCTACTTGTAGTGGGTCTGATTTGAAACCTTACGGAACGCTCCGGAAACAACGCCAAAGGACAAAGCCCAACGAGAGGATACAGACTAAATGATAAGAGTCCTATCGAGGGCCAGGAGGATGAAGGTTTTCGTGTGTCAACCAAGCGCTACGCCAGCTGATTTCAATAATAAGTTTCTCTACTCAGTCAGATCAGCTGCAGCAGTGCTTGGTTGATGTGAAAACCTTCACCCTCTTGGTCCTCCATACCTCACACTTCCACACCCCTGCTGTAGGAGAACCAGCACCACATGGTCGGGAACAAGTTGTACAAAGTCTGAATCATCATCTGTCCATCAACATCAGTCTGTAGATTACAGATACGATACATTTACAGAATAACATGATTAAAGGCCAGATTAGGTATTTCAAGCCATCTGATCATGCTGTTCTATTTGGATCTACATTTCACATGGATCATCTGACATGCAGCACCTGCCTAGTTCACCACTGTGGTCCACTACTGAAAAACACAGTTAGATCAGTAAGTATTTCAGGGAAACATTTGAAATAAGCCTCGATCATGTGCTGACATGGAGGGATGTCGGACCAGCTGATTATGCCCTGCTGGCCATAGACATCTATGATGCTGGCAGTCATCATTTAATTCAGCTTGATGCCAACGATGTGGAAACGATGGAAAACTGCAGTTGTGTGGATAGAATGGCGGTGATGCTTCTGAATGTGGATGAAACAAAGACAGGGGGATGATCCAAAATGGCAGGTTAAATAGCCCAGGCTATGGAAATAAAGAGGAAAACTCTAGTTTGCATCATTTTGAACGGATGAAACCATGCATGCAGTCTTACCTTGTGGTTCAAGACAAATCCTCTATTCGTGCATTTTCGTTGCTGATGCTGCAAGATCCTATAAAGACTCCATCCTACATCAACCTGCCTATATCCTCATCATATCATATAGTCTAAAACTGGTACATAGTGCTGAGATGAGGTTTAAAAAAAAAACAATATATAACGCACTAGCAGATGATACAATCGGTCATTTTAATTTCTGCAGTCATAATCTACCATCTGACTCAGCAGCTAAATCTCTTATTCTTATTCATTGATGAACTATGTGAAGGAAAACATCCGAAAGCAAAGAGAAATCCACTATATAGTTATTCCCCGACAGTCCCGTAGTGTTTGGATGGATCATGGTCTGGATGGGTGATGCTGTGTCCCTGTCTCCAGTACGGAGAGTCGGAGGGGCCAAACGCGCTCCTCCTCCCCTCACCACAGGGGGGCCCCCATGGATGGAGGGACCGAGGAGGAGACTCCACTGTACCCTGTTCATATGAAGAGGATCCAGGATACACAGAATACAGGATACAGGATGTTTTATTGCCATTTATGTAAGCACATCTAGATTAGATTAGATTAGATTCAACTTTATTGTCATTACACAGGTACAAGTACAGGGTAACGAAATACAGTTAGCATCCAACCAGAAGTGCAAAACAGTTAATCCAACAGAATATACTAAATATGGGTATACTCATAATATACACAGTATGAACAGTATAATCAGAATAGCTGCAGCAGTTGCAGGTCACATCCTTTACTGTATGTGTAGTGCTATTGCTCTTCTGTCATTGTGTACACTACAGAAGTTTCCCTGTTTATGAGTACGGTCAATTCTGGAGCTAGAAATCCCATATTGCTATTGATAGTGCCCACTTTTATCTCGCTTTCATCTTAATTGTATTTTATATTACATTTTTGATTCAATTTTTATCTACCCTTATTATGTTCCATATATGTTCTATGTTTGTTCTCTCCTGCCATAGTAAATGCAGTGTTTGTTTATCTTGTATGGTGAATAAAATAGATTCTGATTTTCTGATTCGCCTAATACAACCCCGGTTACAAGTATTGTGGGATATTAAATGGGTGCTGATAAAATGTTTCCGTATATCCAATTCAGGTTTTTATATTGCATATCGCTTTTTACTGCGATGTCAGAGGTCTTCACAAATTGCACATTCAATGAAATCTCCCAGGAAATCTCAGGACAAAATCGAAGAAACGTTGGGATGAGCAATTCAGAGTGGGATCCTCTCCTCCAGATACAAACTTAATAGTGGGTAGCTACGAAAAAAAGGCCTAGTTCCTCTACAGTCTGCCACTTAATGAAGGCATGGTGCTGTTCTTTCATCCGTCAAACGATGGCTTCGACTCTAACACCACCTAGTGGCTCAAATATGTATAGAGTACAGTAAACGTGAAGCCTAAATCTAGTTTAAGAATAATATTGAATAAGAACAAGATGAGCAGTGTCATTGGAATACGTTATTTATTTCTTAGACATCGATGGAGGAGTCACTTATTTTACACGTGTCAGAACAATGGGATCACCACATCAATATATCAAACAGCCATTGAAGCCATGTGTTTATGGTCTTCTAGAACTTCCAATACATGAGAAATGACATCACTACAACAGAGGGGCCCAATCAGGTTTGGAGAGACTCTCAAGCCATACAACATTTCAGAATGTTGACTGACGATGGAAGCTTCCGTCTGTCCAGGGTTCCAACACAGCCAGCCTGGGGCTCTCTCCAACCTGATTGGCTGCCTCGGTACACAAATCTAGGTCCGTTTAGGAATGCTCAAAAGTAAAAACGTGTGATCACAGCAGTTACGCACACCGAAGATCATGAGGCTCACCACCCCCTTCACAAACGACTCCAGAGGATTCATCGGCATGGTAACAGGAGCGCTGTCTGCATGCTGAAAAGAGGGGAGGTGAGGTTTCCACATTCAAAATAAACACAGCACACGTTTTAAAGATCAACTTAACGGTAACAACAGGGACAGAGAGAAAAGGGGGGGGGGGGGGGGGGGGGGTGTCTGCTGATGGACCAGACTGTCGTGTGTTAGAATACTGGAGGCCACACCCTCAGAAGGAGAGGAAGGGGGTGTATTCACCCTAAACTCTCTTTCCTTTTGCAGAATCCTACAGGGGGTCCACACGAATTTCACATCCCATTGTTCTCTATGGGCTCATAGGAATTGGTCTAATCTAATGACAGCAACCATAATCTAAATACGAGACAGATTTGACTGTTTTCCTATGAAGGCCAACTGGTCTGGGATTCATTCCTGTGTTGGTTTAGGTGAATGGGGCTGTCCTGTCCTACATCAAGTACCAGACCCTGCCTCCTATGCAACACCACAATCTCCGCTACAAATGGTAGGTGTGGGTGAAGAGCTGCATAGGCATCCATTTAAACAAGAGGACGCCTTTCTGAACATGCATACAGCCCATCAGACCATTCACAGAAGTCAAGTTCAAACAGGAACTCAAATAACTGAAGCTCTCAGTAATAATGACTACATACAGTTAAACATACGAAAAGAACATTAATAAGGAAATGGAAAGAACAAGTCTTGAAAACCAATAACTCCATGAGTGGATCATTTACAGGGTGCCTGACCTGAGATGGCTATTGACACAGTCACCTGGACTGAGTGAAATACTGTAAGAGTCAGCCACAGTTTTCTGTGGGTCAAGACCACTTGCTTGAAAAGAAAAACACAAAAACACATGAAAAAGACAAACCTAGCTAAGGTACACAGAATGTTTAACAACCTCATGCTTCACAAACACAGCCTCCTGCCTTTTTATATACACACACACACACACACACACACCAATTAACTATATTCATTTTTTTAACCAACCAATCAATCAGACGCATAGAGTTTTTGGATGAACATTTTTCTGAAATAGATTAAGAAAAAACAGATTGGGATTCAAGAAGATTGTTTGCAAGACTATTGAAGCAGACGTGAAATATTGACGTCCATCAAAATACAACTTTTTGCTTCCATTTAAGAACAGAAAGTCTCTCTACAGAACAGTTTGCATGTGTACTAGTCCACCATCACTCACACACATCACATGCTTCTGGACAGAGTCATCGTTGTACATAAAAATGGAAACCCACCACTTCTCTATCAGCCATGGAATCAGGAAGTGTTGAAAGATGTGGTCTGTCTACTACAGAGCACTCCCTCCATCAGGTAGCCATTTTAACTGGGATGTGATTAGACAATGGCCGTTATGCAATCATTACAACTTTGAGAAAATAATTGTATCTAACGCTTTGGGCATTAGAGCAAGATAATGCTATCGATAGAGTTGCAATCCTCAATAAGATAATTACACTGATCTGTCACTGTACAGCAAATGATGGTTAAAAATAAATCACAGACCAAAAAAAAAAAAAACATTTCAATAATTTACTATGTATTTACATCATCCATCTGCCCCTCCAGCTGTCTTGTCTTTAATCATTGTGTAGATCCGCCTTCTAGTCGCCCATTTTTACTTTTGATGTCTGGGAAAGGCAAAAGCAAATGGTAGATTAGGCACAATGACAAGAGGAGTGTGAAGAAAGACAGAAAACAGAGAGAAGAGGTAGACTGAGAACGCCACAGAGAGGAGCACCTGGAGGTGGGAATACTGAGAAAGATCCTCATCAAAACATCATCAAATAATAACTTGATTGAAAACCTATTTGAAATTCTTGTATTCTTGCATGAGCCGAACTGCAAGGTATATTATTGTTACTTGCTTTCCTACAGGTACACTCTTGCGCTTTTTTTGAGGTTTGTGGTATCTAATTGTAACCTGTTTAACTGAATGCTCTTATGGTTCTTCCCTTCGGCACTTATTTGGTTTCTCAGTGTGTGCTTCATAATCTGTCTACCCGCAATGTTTGGGGCGATCTCATTGTTATGATCAATGACTGATGCGCTTCTGTATTCTGCATATACTAACTGTTTTGCACTTCTGGTTGGATGTTAACTGTATTATGTTACCCTGTACTTGTACCTGTGTAATGACAATAAAGTTGAATCTAATCTAAAGCTTTCGGTCTCTAAGTTGCTTTGGATGAAAGCGTCCACTGAATGAATGAACGTAAATGTCACGTAAATTATACAGGACGGATGAAGATGATTACCTGTAAGATGGCTACGATCACTCCAAACAGCCCAATTGCGCTGCCAAAGATTTCAACGATGAGGATCTTCACGAAGAGGCTGCCGTTCTGAGCGTCTGCCAGGGCTGCCCCACTGCCCACGATGCCCACGCAGATGCCACAGAACAGGTTGGAGAAACCCACGGTGAGCCCAGCACCAAACATGGAGTAACCTGGCAGGGGATGGGGGGGGGACCAAAACCATTACTCCATGCTGCATTTCACTCACTGGCTTGTTCAGTTGATTAGAAAACTAAATGCCCACCAGCTTGGTAGTTCCTCGCCCCGATACTCTCAGGTGTAGTTCCGCTAAAGTTCTGAGGAGGAAATGGAAACATCAAGAAGAATAAGAATGACACAGCTGCACACAAACCTTATCTACATTTAGCAGACGCTCTTATCCAAAGCGACTTCAAAAAGAGAGCATTAGGAAAGTGCACAGATCGCTGATCACATGATCAGTGTTGTAGGCGTCACTTAAACTGCTCACCTCGGCCATGTTGCTGATGACGATAGCCATGATGATCCCGTAGATGGCTACAGCCTCACAGAAGATGATGCTAGAGGAGGAGGAGAACACTGGTAAGAGGATACCAGTGAAGGCAAGGCTATTCTGTCTGTTTTGAACCATCTATACCATTTTGCACTATCTGTATCATTTTGCACTATCTGTACATACCAACACTAAACATACTGTAAAAATCTGTGAACATTTGTACAATAGGCCTACATCTGTATATTTGTAACACAAAAATACTGTTATACCGTGTACATACTCAATGTATATTCGGCTTCTGCTGCCTGTTTTGCACTTCTGGTTGGATGCTAACTGCATTTCGTTACCCTGTACTTGTACTTGTGTACTGACAATAAAGTTGAATCTAATCTAAAGAACAACACCTGTATGCTCACATTCTGGTTCATTCTTAAACTACAGGATTGCCTTTGTGTTGTGAGTTTAAGGATTTCCACTGGGCACTTCAAGGATTTTATCATGAAGTCAAACTAAAAGCAGCATGGCTGGCATTCTTACCAGCCCAAACAGAATTTCATTGGTTTAGAGTGTGCCAAGGGCATGATCAGAACCTGTTAGACGCTTTAGTCTGCAGTCACCTTTCTCAGTTACCCACCTGACCAGATTCTTGGTTTTGATTCGCGGTGCTTTGACTCCACCCCCGATGATACTAGAACCGGTGATGTAAATCCCCCTGTAACAAAAACAGAACCGAAATAAAAGAGGAACGAGAGGATCCTTACAATGGCACATGCCTTCTCATCCACTTCATTCCAACACACATGAACAGGGAACAGGGGTTTTCCTTTCCAGTTGAACCTACAGCTGTCGCATGTGTGGTCGGTCTGGTGAACCCACACTAAAGAGCAGAGCGAGGACTCACCATGCAGCTCCCACCACAGAGAGGGAGATGGCCAGACCGATCCCCAGGTTTGCCCACATGAAGGGGGAGGTCTCTGTGAGAAACCTGGAGAGAGGGGAGGGAGGGGGGATTGGAGCATTTTGCATGGCATAGTTATAGTTCAAGACAGATCTCATTATCTGGTTCTGAATGTCTTTTGTACATGAACGTAAATGATTAAAGCTCTACTTCTTATAACACATTTCATATTTGTATATTATTTATTTCAGCATTCGTTTGGCCATTTTGGAAAAGCGGCTATTGGCCGATAAGTCTGTCATAGAGGTATACATACCATGCCACATCAAAGCGGAATCCAAGGTCAAATATGGTATAACAGATACCTGCGAACAACATATTTAAAACACATTTAAAGTCAATGGACACAGCTATGGTAGAAGGATTTTTTTTTGCATTAGTCAACACAGTGTCTACATTCTAACACCATATAGTGACCAAAGAATGTTCCAGTGGTATGACAGTGTCATGGAGAGGGACTGTGAGAGCTCACGCTCATATGAAAATTAGTACATTCCCACTTCCCCAACTGTGTGTTCTCCAACTGTGTTCCCCAACTGTGTGTTCTCCAACTGTGTTCTCCAACTGTGTTCTCCAACTGTGTGTTCTCCAACTGTGTTCCCCAACTGTGTTCCCCAACTGTATGTTCCCCAACTGTATGTTCTCCAACTGTGTGTTCTCCAACTGTGTTCCCCAACTGTATGTTCCCCAACTGTGTGTTCTCCAACTGTGTTCTCCAACTGTGTGTTCTCCAAATGTGTATTCTCCAACTGTGTTCCCCAACTGTGTATTCTCCAACTGTGTTCCCCAACTGTGTTCCCCAACTCTGTGTTCCCCAACTGTGTGTTCTCCAACTGTGTTCCCCAACTGTGTGTTCTCCAACTGTGTTCCCCAACTGTGTGTTCCCCAACTGTGTGTTCTCCAACTGTGTTCCCCAACTGTGTGTTCTCCAACTGTGTTCCCCAACTGTGTGTTCCCCAACTGTGTGTTCTCCAACTGTGTTCCCCAACTGTGTGTTCTCCAACTGTGTTCCCCAACTGTGTGTTCCCCAACTGTGTGTTCTCCAACTGTGTTCCCCAACTGTGTGTTCTCCAACTGTGTTCCCCAACTGTGTGTTCCCCAACTGTGTGTTCTCCAACTGTGTTCCCCAACTGTGTGTTCTCCAACTGTGTTCCCCAACTGTGTGTTCCCCAACTGTGTGTTCTCCAACTGTGTGTTCCCCAACTGTGTTCCCCAACTGTGTGTTCCCCAACTGTGTGTTCTCCAACTGTGTTCCCCAACTGTGTGTTCTCCAACTGTGTGTTCTCCAACTGTGTGTTCCCCAACTGTGTGTTCTCCAAATGTGTATTCTCCAACTGTGTTCCCCAACTGTGTTCCCCAACTGTGTGTTCCCCAACTGTGTATTCTCCAACTGTGTTCCCCAACTGTGTTCCCCAACTGTATGTTCCCCAACTGTGTATTCTCCAACTGTGTTCCCCAACTGTGTTCCCCAACTGTGTGTTCCCCAACTCTGTGTTCCCCAACTGTGTGTTCCCCAACTCTGTGTTCCCCAACTGTGTGTTCCCCAACTGTGTTCCCCAACTGTGTTCCCCAACTCTGTGTTCCCCAACTGTGTGTTCCCCAACTGTGTTCTCCAACTGTGTGTTCCCCAACTGTGTTCTCCAACTGTGTGTTCCCAAACTGTGTGTTCTCCAACTGTGTTCTCCAACTGTGTGTTCCCCAGCTGTATCCCCAAGTATCTCAACTGCAGAACATTATATATTCCATTTCAAAACACAAAGCAAGTTATTCTATATGTAGTTTTCCCAATGCCATGTGCAAACATTAAGGTTTGTTAGTTAGGTGTGAGACAACATTTTCATTATTTTGACTCATGTTTCCAGCATGGCTTGAAAAATAATGTGCCCTAAAAATGTGTGTGACGCCAAAAAAATTAGACTGTTCTCTACAATAAGACAATATACACTAGTTACTTAACCAATAGATCAAACATGGGATTGAATCAAGTAGTCCTTGATGTCTCAGAGACCAGATGTATTTAGTGGACGGATCACGTCACTACAGGGATCCTTCACAAGCAGATGCCGCTTACACAGCTGGTGCACATGATTAACTGAGATTCATATTCTTGCGTGTTTTGTATTATATACTAGAATATTCTAGGACTTTGATCACTGAATTTGATTACTGAATGCAGATAAGGGGGTCATCATTACTACTAGTAGCGCGCAGCCATCAAGCTACCCGGTAATGCCGATCTAAGGTAGGCTACCTAGGCTAACGACGTCGTCTTCGCGACATTAATGAAGGACAAATATCAGTTTATTATGATTATGGAACAAATGTTCAGCTACAATATTAAGCAGATAAAATAAATCTAGTTAGATCTGCTGCTGTTCTTACCCACGATGAGGATGGTGCTCCAGAAGGCCAGAGTGACCCCGGTGTAGAGGATGGCGTGTCCGTTCATCATACACTCCAGAAGCATCTATACGGTGTTACTAACAGCCTATATGGTCGTGAACCAACGTTACCTTAACGTAATAATCACCACCAGTGTGTTTTAATTTCTTAAAATGCGCTTAAAGTGCGCTCTTCATCCGTCTTGACGGAGGAAAAAAAACTAGCAGCTTCAACAAGGAGGAAGCTCGCGGTCAGTCAGCTGACGGGGCTCGCGGGAACACGTGACTTCAGACAGCAGACGTCATCTCTCCAGTTCTGTCCGCGCGAGTTCGAATCTGCAGGTCTGCGATCAGCACAAAAGGGGATCTCTATGGAAACTGTATATCACAACTGACCGTGGATCTGATCTGTTTGCACAAGGGGGAAAAAGTATTTAGTGCTTAAGCTTGGAATTATTATCCTTTTGTATCACAAGAGGGCGCTGCTGTACCGTTAAAACTAGAGCCATATAAAATGTTTTTTCGTTTTTGTTTTGGTTCTGATTGGATGCTAATAAGAGAACATTGAAAACACAGCATTTTACATGTAATTTAATATAATATGTGTAATTTTGTAAAAGGTCAACAAACAAAAAAATCCTGATTAATTTGGAATGGAGTAAGAGAGCATGTTGTTTTAGGCCCCTGTATTTCAGTCGGTCTCGTGGTAGCCGCGTGGTAATGGCATCCTGCCACCTTGAGAGGTGCCCTGATGGAGTCACGGCAGGGGGGCACAGTTTGTGCTCAAGAAAATGATCACCTTTTAACTCTCTCAGGGAAAAATAGAAAAACACTGTCGTTTCGTTTTTTCCTGTTTCTCCCACAGCTTTATTTTTCAAAGAACTATATTCATTTTCATCAAAATAAACATTCACCAAAATATATGTATGTGTATTTATTACAATGTAGAATTACATTCTTTACTATGCCCGTTAGTTATCTCCATCTTTGTCCATGTTCTCTGCACACTATCTGTCAGTCACATTAAAATAACAAACACAAAACAGGTATTGTTCTTTAGCCCATGTGGTTACAAAAAAAACTAAACAAGAAAAACAACCAGAATTACCACACTAGGTAAAGCTGTTCTCATTCAGAGCACGTCTCACTGGCAACAATTCAGTAAAACTGATATCAATTAGAGTTCATGTGCCTTATGACCCAATCTATGCTGTAAGTGAAACCTGAAGCTTGTTAACAGCGTGTTCCAAGATGCATCTTGCATCATCTAATGATTCAATCATGACAAGGTATAGATAGAGAACTGGACATTCTCTCTCTCTCTCTCTCTCTCTCTCTCTCTCTCTCTCTCTCTCTCTCTCTCGCTCTCTCTCTCTCTTCCTCTCTCTCTCTTTGCCTCTCTCCCTCCCTCTCTCTGCCTCTCTCTCTCTCTCCCCCTCTCTCTCTCTCTCTCCATCCCTCTCTCTCTCTCTCTCCCGCTCTCTCTCTCTCTCTCTCTCTCTCTCTGCCTCTCTCCCTCCCTCTCTCTGCCTCTCTCTCCTTCTCTCTCTCTCTCTCTCTCTCTCTGCCTCTCTCCCTCCCTCTCTGCCTCTCTCTCTCTCTCTCTCTGCCTCTCTCCCTCTCTCTCTCTGCCTCCCTCCCTCCCTCTCTCTCTCTCTCTCTCTCTCTCTCTCTCTCTCTCTCTCCCTCTCTCTCCCTCTCTCTCCCGTGTCTCTAATGTTCTCACAAGGACACACACATACATATAAGACTTTCAGGTTCCGGTTGTATTCATAATATGATTTAGTTCAGTGCCAATGACTGTCACTGTGTGATCAAGGATGCATGTGTTCCCATCTACCATGAAAATCAACAGCAGTAATTTAATCACAGTATTCTGCCTGCCTGTTCCCTTTTAGCGAAACAAATGACTGAGTTCATGTTCTTTCCCTTAAACCAGTTACCTTCAGCAGTTACAGTACAATGAGAGAAGGACATTGGCACTGGGTAGCAAACCTTAACCACTGTCGGTCTCAGAATTAGCTCACTCACCTACAACAAAACACACTTATTCCGCGATAACAACAGTATTTAGGAATGATTTGATGGACCTGATGTTAGTTTCCTCCAGGATCACGATTACTCTTTCTTAAGGGGATTGTTGTTCTTGTTGGCCAGTAGTAACCTATTTGAAATCCTTGTACTCGTTGTGAGGTATATTATTGTTACTGGCTTTCCTACAGGTGGACACTTGCACGTTTGAGGTTAATGTTATCTAATTGTAACTTGTTTAACTGAATGTTCTTGAGGTTCTTCCCTTTGGCACTTGTTTGGTGTCTCACAATGTAATGCTTCATGTTCTGGCTACCTGCAATGCTTGGGGCGATCTCGTTGTTATGATCAGTGACCTTTGCTCGTTTTGTAAAGCTCTCTCTTGGAAGTCGCTTTGGGCAAAAGCGTCTGCTGAATGAATAAATGTAAATGATTTTTTTCCCCCCGACCGTCTCATGAATGAAACATATGCATTTATTGGATAGAAAATGTTCACCATTTACATCTCAATGCCAAACAACAAAGATTTGAATATTGTGGGCTGCAGCTTTTTAAAGAAAGTCTCAGAAATCCACTTACTAGATGTTAGCTGAATACACAGAAAAGGATTTTACTTTGAAATATGATGTAACTGTCTCCTCTTATCTGGAAGTGGACTTTTTAATGCTAATGCATCAGGCTGTTGAACGTAAAAAGCAGATCTAACTCTGCTCGGAAACACAGATACGGTACACTGGTACTTTTGAAGTCAGTCTTGCAAGAAAGCTTTGCCCATCACTGGTATCGATCTTGACGGGCTGTGCCATTAGGACCAGTTGGTTGTGTTTCATCTCTAGGGATGACTGACAGGTTGATAAAGACTTTCAATAAAACAGGAAGGCCATGTTTTCCGCTTGTGAGACGTTTTTTTTTTTAAAGGAAATACTGATAAAAGCATCTCTGTAATTAGACCAATGTCTCAATGAGTACAGGCCTTGGAGCACAGGTATACAGGAAGGTCTATTGCACTAACTATTGACTGTTGACTAGTGATGAAATGTTCCCAGGAAATAATACTCAGCACACTTGCGTAGTCCATCTCAGTATGTCAGGCCTTTTTTGACAGCCCTTTTTTTCACCTCAAGTCCAAACAGATTGTGGAACGATTTTGATCAAAAGTCCTATCAGCTTTGGAGCTTCAATGGTTCCACTCTGACATGCCTTGGACCCCCTCTACAGCAAAGCCTTCTTTCATGTGACTGAGAGCCAAGGACAGTGAGGTGAAATCTTTAAAGTTAAAAGGTCTTCACGCCTCAAGAGACAGCAGTACAGGAGAATATGACATGAAAAAGGTTATTTCCCTGTCACACCTCATATTAACTCTGGTCTTTTTGAGTCTCTCTTGGGGAGCCTTGTGGTTAAAGTCAAGTGGCTGAGTGGTGAGGGAATCGGTCAAGTATTCAGAAGTGTGCGTGTTTGAATCCCGGCCGTGCCAACATGATGTTGTGTCCTTGGGTAAGGCACTTCACCCTACTTGCCTCAGGGGGGAATGTCCCTGTACTTGCTGTAAGTCACTCTGGATAAGAGCCTCTGCTGAATGTAAGCCTTCAAACATGTTTTACCTTTTCATGTACAGAATACTGTTTCTTTGAAGTTATGTTTTAATTATGAATAATTTCCATAGTTGTCGATTCGGATGTATCATGGAGCTTCATTACACATTCTCATAGATACTTTCTGAAGCGAACCCATAAGGTTTCAATGTTTCATTTACATTATTTATAGCCAATCAAACATCATTTGTCATCATAAAAAGTTCTGCTTTCTGGTACTCTGCTTCTCCTTTTTAAATATTATCCAGGCAATAGTTGTAATGATTCAGAATATCCTTATACATTGTGGAACAGCCTGTCAGTGGCTTTGTTGTTTGAACACAATACAAACAATTCAAATGAATCATGTCAGTACAGTCCTGTCCATTATTTATCTCACACAATGGATTTGGCGTTTTGTAGAGAACACGTTATCTGAATAGAGACCTTTGAGGTACTGTTATGTAAGGTATTTTTTTCCTACCTACACATGAAGGGGACAAACACCTTTACACTACATTTACAGACATGTAGCAGACGCTCTTATCCAGAGTGACTTACAAGGAGGAGGAATTGACTTGCTCACAACGTCATGTTGGCACGACCGGAATTCAAACCAGCAACCTTCTGATTAACAGCCCGATTTCCTTTACCGCTCGGCCAGCTGACTCCCGAAGGTGCAACCGTAGAATACAAAATAAATTAGGCTAAATATATTTATTTCATAGTAAAAAACACATTTGATTCAACAGAACAAAGGTGCAACTCTCCAACACCTGGTATTGTAACTTAATGTAGGTAGTCTTGCTTCAATCATCTAAACCCACATGTTGTTCTCAAGTCTCCAAGGTATCCCTTCTTGATACATATGCTAATGATGTGAATGCAGGGCTAATTGCTCATCTTCATTTTGCACGAAAGGTGCTGTGACACACATGGCATAATTCGATTTCAGGCCGGGCTAATCAGATACTATTTTAGTTGGTGTGGGGCTAAAAGGTTTTTTATTCACACATCTTTTAGTTCCTCTTTCATTCACGCTTGTCATTTTCCAGAATGTATCAGATTTTTTTTTTTTTGTTGGGGGGGGGGGGGGGGGGGGGGGGTTGAATGGTGTTAAGAAACACATCAGCTATCCTTCTGAACGACAACGGAACTGAGGACTACAGAATGTGCAGGTCTGCACCCATACACATGCAGATGGAAATCCACTGTGCCATCCACTAGATACCTGACAGACTACACAGTAGACAGAGTACTAGGAGCTCCAGACATCAGGTTATTATATCTGGGTCTAACATGAGTGTCCAACCCTCCAGAGGAGAGCCTAACCTGCCATGCTGCCAGACTGTCCAGAAGTTCAAGCGGCTCCTGCATCCAAATGTCGACCAGTGTCAAGGGAACGACGCCAGAGGCTCCATGCAGTGATAGAAGAATACAAATGTGTGTGCTTTCAGCTTGGGATGACCTTCCAAGCAGAACTGATGAGCAGCGCTGTGACTGACTGACTCCACTGCATGTCAATGGAGGTGAGCATTTTTTTGGTACTGGGTGTGAATGGACAGCAAATACACTGCACCCAACAGTACACATTAAATGTAGGCTAGACGTTATGTATAGCCTGCTTTTGAGAAGCATGTTGTTTTCTGCATTGGTTTCAAGTTTCCCAATTTACTTCCACTATTCATAGAACTGTTTGTCCACTGGAAAACATGTTATAAGAGTCACCACAGTAAATTGCCTGGTAGCTGAGTGACAGTATTTCAAGAAGTGACATACTTGAAAAATCTCTACAAAAGGAACTATAAATCTCAGCAAATTAGCAGGTAAACACCACCACAATATCAGACGCATTTTGAACAAAGTGAGGAACATAATATCTGTGCGTGTGTGGCGTCCATCGAAAACTGGAGATGGGGAGAAATGTTGCTATGGAGACTTGGTATCAGCTACTTATGACAGAATCCAAACCCACGTGTGCCTCTGTCACGTTATAAAGCCAGTGCGATCTGGGTGTTGGAGAGAGCAGGGTTAGAAAGTCCTTCATAAACTAGATACAAAGAGGTTCAGTATACACATCACTGCTCCCAGCTGGAACACCCTGAACTTCTGCTATATACAGATTAGGCAAATTATAATATTAATTTATCAATAAATTATTCAACAGTCATCACGCTTGACGAAAAACTACAAAGCGCAACTAAACATTCAGGATCTAATACAATTAACTGTTTCGAGTGATCTATTACCTATTAGTTTGGGTTTAAACGGAAGGGGAGTCAGTTGTGTCACTCTCCTGGAAGCTTTAGAGGACCCTCCGCAGGAATGGGATCCCAGGGATGGAACTCTACACAGCTGATGGGGAACTGGTCTGAGCGCAACATCTCCAGAGAAGATGCGGCGGAGGAGGGTGAGGAAGAGGAGGAACATCCCTTTCTGACGGACGCTTGGCTTGTCCCTCTGTTCTTCTCGCTCATCATGCTTGTGGGTCTGGTAGGAAACTCCTTGGTCATCCATGTCATCTCCAAACACAGGCAGATGAGGACGGCTACTAACTTCTATATAGGTGAGGAGAAGATCCATGCAAACTTAGAACGTTGGCAGAGCGGTCAGTCAATGATTGCTTGTATTTTATTTGGAATATTTTATTTTATACAATGTAAACATACGGAAATGCAATGTACGCTATGTCTTGAATATATTGGAATATTTTGAGCACATATTGTGGCTATTTGAAACTGTAAAACAGAAACTTGAATTTGAGAATGATTCATTTGTTCCCAGGTTTTGCATTCGTGTCACATACTCCCACAAAGCAATATGCTATTGTTTGACATTTGAAATGGAATTTGTGAAGTTGTGACACACAACATCAATGCATGACGTGAGTTTGTGTGTGTATTATTGCGGGTGTGTGTTTGTGTTTGCATGTTTCCATATGTGGCATGAATATTTTATCTGGAGGGTATTATAAGGAAGCCTGTTTAATATTCAACATACTGCCACCTGGGAGCTGTCCTTGTCCAAGTGTGGAATGTTTTTTCAATTCTGACTAATCACTGTAAATAGATGAATATAACCACCACAGGGTTTGTGCATTGTATTATAATGGAGGGAGTCAGATGGCTCAGCAGGTTAAGGTGTTGGGCTCATGATTGTAAGGGTTGTGAGTTCAATTCCCAGCTGCGTCAACATGATGTTGTGTCCTTGGGCAAGGCACTTCACCCTACTTGCCTCAGGGGGGAATGTCCCTGTACTTGCTGTAAGTCACTCTGGATAAGAGCCTCTGCTAAACATGTTCTTTCTCATTCTTTGAAGTTCTGCTTTAATTATGAATTCTTTCCATAGTTGTCGATTCTGATGCATCGTGGAGCTTCATTACACATTCTCAAAGTCACTCTGGATAAGAGCGTCTGATAAATGAAAAATGTAAATGACCAGCTCTAGCTCTGCAACACAGCTGACTGAATCTGCTCCCATTTTTAATCTTCAAATGCAGCCTAATGTCCAAGTCAGTTCTGTAAGCGCACAATACACAAGTTATACTGTGACAGATCAGAATTAGATCAGAATACTGATACTGATCACAGACAATGACAAAAAAAGATTTTACAAAATCCACATCCTTTGAATTTGAATCTACTTAACAATACTTGTCATTGTCAATACAATGACATTATGCATCGTTTGATGATTATGGTTTCCAAAACCATGTCATGCCATCCCATCGCAGGCTGCCGTGTTTTTGACCTGGTCCTCCCTCCTCTCATCTTTTTGACCTGGTCCTCCCTCCTCTCCCAGCGAACCTGGCAGCCACTGACATCATCTTCCTGGTGTGCTGTGTACCCTTCACCGCTACGCTCTACCCACTGCCTGGATGGGTCTTCGGGGAATTCATGTGCAAATTTGTGGCCTTCCTTCAACAGGTAACAACATCAAAGAAAGCTAATGCTATTGGGACAAGATGTGGTTACCCCATTCACTCTGGCAGGTGTCACCCAAAGTGCTGAGAGGAGATTGGATTAGCATTTTTTTGGGGGGGGGTGGGATACAGTTTTTATCTCACTGCTGCGTCACAAGTGATAGATTTCGTAGGTGTTTTTTTGTTTGTTTAGTTTTTCATGTTGTTAAAAGAATCCACTTTACTTTTGTTGAGTGATGTCACTGGTTTCTCGTAGGTAGTGACTGTAACGGGGTTATATTTTGTATTCAGCACACAGATGTCATAGCCCAGCACGCTATATTCATTGTGCATCCTTGGCTTAATGGAAGATGAGCTGGAATATGAAATGAAAGGCAGAACTCAAGTGCAGTAGGTCAGGAGGGCCTCTCTGCTCGGTAGGAGAGGTGCGGGCTACATTAGCTTGTTGTATTGTTGTTGCAACCCGTCCTATAGAACTAAACCAAACATATGTCATCCACTAAAGTCTAGGAGAGATTAAAAACATTCACAAACTAATAAAGATCATGAGGCTCATGATTGCGCTGTGATACTCTGACAATGGTTAAAATGGCTTGGTTACAAGTTCGAATCCAAGTGGTCATTGTAGTGAGAGCGAGATTATAATTCAATCAGATCTTAAGTATTTTAAAACATCTTTCTTTCGCTGTGTCTTTTCTCCAGAGGACTGCTGTCTCCACTTCACAACTAATATCCACTCATTATGGGCGCTGGTTTGCAAAGTGTCTCTTTCTCACCCAAGGCTAATATCACCAGCAGGGTCAATTTCCCTTCCACAAGTGGGGTTCAAGAAAATTGAGTTATTTTGTAGTAGATCAAATTAACCAACAATAGAGGATAATAACACAGTATCTTTTTCATCCAAGCTCTTGTAGTGGCTATAGAAAATACATTTTAAGGCGCTTCTTGTCTCAAGATTCCAGTTCCATTTCTTGCTTAGCCCTCATCAAACTAGAAAACTCAACAGAAAATTAATTATTCACTGAATTATACAGCCAATCGGCTGCCTAGACATTTTCCAGATGATTATGCATTACAGGCCACTTAATTAGGGTGCCTCTCCACTGTGTGTTGCAGAGAGGGTTGAGGTTGAGCGCTCTATCAACACGTTCACACTTTCATAGAGTGAAGTAAAGCCTCCCTCTCCTATTCAAGAGCACTGGTGCTGCGAACAAATCAAAATGAATTCTCGTTCTCAATAAGTGCGGCAAACTTCCTTACATAATTAACATGTTCAAAATGCGAGGCTCATCCATTTGCTCTAAAGAGGCTTGTCCAACCCTGGTCCTCGAGAGCCCCTGCCCTGACAGTTCTAGATGTGTCTCTGCTCTAACACACCTGATTCTAATGAATGGGTCGTTATCAAGCTCTGTGGAAGCCTCATAATGATCGTTCATTGGCCAGGTGTGCTGGAGCAGGGAAACATCAGAAACTGCCAGGACAGGGGCTCTCGAGGACCAGGATTGGACAAGAGCTGCTCTAAGGGCTGATAGTTGCTAATGATTGGTTGTTGGTTTCTAGGTGACGGTCCAGGCTACCTGTATCACATTGACAGCTATGAGCGGCGACCGTTGCTATGTCACCATCTACCCCTTAAAATCTCTCCGCCATCGCACACCCCGGGTGGCCATGACAGTCAGCATCTGCATCTGGATTGGTGAGTAACACAGCCAGAGGCTGGCCAATAGGAAGTGACTGTACTCTACAACAGCAGAAATCAACCAATACAATAGCAGTAAACCAACTCAACTGTATTCATCCTGCATGTAGACAAATGTAAACTTTGTCACTATTTATTTTTAGGCATCCTGTGGATATTTTCTCTATGACCATTACGTACCTACCTACCTAACTGAATGCTCTTCTGGCTCTTCTCTTTGGCACATAGTCTGACTACCTGTGATGTTTGGGGACTATCACGTTGTTGTAAACGGTATCTGGAGAATCTTTACCGAATATGGGAGTGACAGGGAGTGACAGGGACGTTACCCTGATTTCATCAGTCTCTCCCTGACATAGGGAATGTTTGTGTGGGCTCTGCTACATATTTATGATCAGTGACCAATGCTCTTTTGTAAAGCTCTCTCTTGGAAGTCGCTTCGGATAAAAGTGTCTGCTAAATCAATAAGTGTACAATGTAAATGTACCACACATCATCTTTACACACCCCCTTGTAGAAAGTGTCATCCCAAGATTGGATCCATTACAGAGCTCCATGTCTCTAGTCCTGTCAGGTCATGTGTCTTTCCCCCTCCAGGCTCCTTCCTCCTCTCCATCCCTATCTTCCTGTACCAGAGGATAGAAGAGGGATACTGGTACGGCCCCAGGCAGTACTGCGTGGAGCGCTTTCCCTCCAAGACCCATGAGAGGGCCTTCATTCTCTACCAGTTCATGATCGCCTACCTGCTTCCTGTCCTCACCATCTCCCTGTGTTACACTGTGATGTTGAAGAGGGTGGGCAAGCCTGCCGTCGAGCCGGTGGACAACAACAACCAGGTCAGGGCTTTTAGGATAATCGTAACAGCTGTCGTGATAGAAGATGGTCCACTGAAAGATAGCAGATTGTTGTCATTATCAACCAACCCTACCCGAGTGTTACCCTAATGTGACTCTCCCTGTGCCACAGGTCAACCTGCTGTCAGAGAGAACCATCTCCATAAGAAGCAAAATCTCCAAGATGGTGGTGGTCATCGTCCTCCTCTTCACGCTCTGCTGGGGACCCATCCAGCTCTTCGTGCTGGTCCAGTCCTTCTACCCTGACTACCAGCCCAACTACACCACCTACAAGATCAAGACGTGGGCCAACTGCATGTCTTACGCCAACTCCTCCGTCAACCCCTTCGTTTACGGCTTCATGGGCGGAAGCTTCCAGCAGTCCTTCAGGAAGACTTTCCCTTTCCTCTTCAAGCACAAGGTGAGGGACAGCAGCGTCACGCTGAGGACCGCCAACGCCGAGATCAAGTTTGTGGCGGCGGAAGAAGGCAACAACAACAACAACAACAACAGTGACGGGAAATGACAGAAAGGGCGGAACGACACGAACGACTCCAGGAAGTAACTGCAGGGATTACGGCAGAGAGAAGCATCCTTCACTGTGGGATGACTGACGACGAATTCACTTTGAAACCTTGGGACAGTTTGAGATCATCTAAAGTTATCGATTGAATACTTGGAATGAAAGATGGAGCTTTTACGGAATCATTTTATTGACAGTCTATTTGACCTCGTAATAACTCAAAGATAAAATAACAAGTTCTTCTTCATTAGTAAAGCCATTCGTTGCCAAATGGAGAAGAAAAAAAAACTAGCTGATCTTCACATGCATCCTGAATAGAGAGATGGATGACTGTACCAATGCTGCCAGAAACTGCAGTCTGTGTTACAATAATAATACCTCATTAAGCAGGCACAAATATCCAAAGCGACTTACATTTTAAGTAGAGGAACAATCCCCCTGAGGTGTCTTGCCGAAGGACACAACATCACACAGCCACAGCTGGGGTTCGAACTCATAACCTTACGATGACAAGGCCGACACTTTAACCCGCTGAGCCACCTGACTCCGTCCAGAGAACCAGCAGCAGCAACGTTGCTATTGAGCCATGGACAGTGTTTACTCTCCTATCACGTTCCACCATCACGCCTCCTACATACACAGAGAGCAGGTGACAGGTCAGGCTTCAGTCGCACCCTCATGGGAACGCAAGACATGAAAACATTCCTACAGCATTACCTTAACTGACTCAGTCCACTTTCTATTTCCTGAACAAGAAGCCCTCTGGGACTAGAGTTCGTCAAACAATGGCTGTCCATGCGTAGCCAGGTCTTTTGTCTTGATTTGAATTGCATATCTGAAAATCTGTTCCGTTGAAACACAATTTAATTAAGTTGGATTCGTCATTCTTTCAGCTTTGTTTGAAGATGTGACACGGAGAGTAAGTCTGGATAGGAGCGTCTGCTAAATGGATACATGTAAGTCTTTTTGGTTTAACAGAAAGATTTGTATCAAATATTGAACTATATAACTAGTACATTGATGCATCTTAAAAAAAAAAAAAGGAATATCCTGGAAGACCTGTGTTTCAGCAGCTGTACTTTAAAATCGCCAACATAGTATTTTCTATCTTGAATATTTGCTTTGACCAGACATCCTGAATGTAGTTTGATCTGTTTCAGTGGCCAGTAACTCCATCGTTCCAGACACTTCAGAGGATTCTGATGATGCATGATGGTGTTATTGTCGTATCTGGTCTTATACATCTGTTTTAAATGTAAAAAAAAAAAAAAAAATTAAATATGTCAACCTTTCTGTCCTGTGCACTATTAAAGCGTATATAAATATAGAAGAAAGCTATTTTCTTACGCTGTCTCTTTTCGTTCCTGCTACAAAGTCTTTGTTTCAGATCAGGAAATGGAAAAACACCAGACGTCAGTAAATATATGAATGCAGTAGTTAATTAGTTAGTAGTTTACAAATGCGTATATTATAATAATGTATTAATTAACACATTTGTCAGTGGTTGTGTTGTTGTTGTTGCTAATGAGAATAAATTCAGTCGTGCATGTCATTTTATTCCTTCTTTTATTTACACCTAATGCATCTTGTAGCCTCCGACAGTATTATGTGGCCAAGAAAGGCATTCTGATGGACGGCAGTGGGTTCTGTACCAAGCACAGGTTGTGGAATCAGAAGCAGTCAGTACTACAGACGCCTGCCGTGCCCAGTTCATCTCCCACGTCACAAAACTGCCAGTGTAACTACCGGGCTTACATAAGCCCCAATCCACCAGGCAGCCTGCAGTCTGAACAGCATCATGCTCGCATCATAACCACACCGTTTATGTACTCTCTTTTATACAATGGTCAGGTTCACCACCTCAGAGATTTGAGGTCAACTACACACAGCAATAAATAACCAATGAGAGTCGTGTTTATCTGTACTCATCCCCCCCATTGTCACTCTCCAACACAGCCACAGTCCACCTCTGTAACCTCTTGTTATCGACAGTTGGGAAACATGCTCCTGAAGCTCTGCTGCTGGCAGGTTATCACTCAGCCAAACAGATGTTCGCTCTGTGCTGGAAGGCTGTTTGGATCCAGAGCCTGCACCGGGGAACTCATAATCACAGGTGAAAGATCGATGGGGGGCGTACATCAATCCAGACACCCTGGCTTTCAATCTGACAGCCACGGGCAGGTGCAAAAAAAAGGCTGAGTGATGTGTGTAAATTGGAATCCGTGTTAAAAGGTCATTTTTCGATTACGCTATGTAAAAATGTCAGCCATGTTCAAACCTGTTGGATCCAAGCTCCTTCTTTCAGAGAGAAAGAGGGAGGAGAGAAAAGAGGGAGAGAAAAAGAGAGGGAGAGAGTGTGTGAAAAGGCTGTGAACATTCTGAACTTGTTGCCAGGGTTATTTGACAGGGAGACTTTTCGAAAGGAGTCTCTGGAAGGCCAATTGAAGATAACTTGGCACTACTGAAATGTCAACATCCTTATGACCGATCTTCTAGGTTGAGATAAAAGCACTGACTAGCATGAATCCAATCATTTTACTATAATGCAGTACAGAATGGTTTGGATTAGGTCAGCAGGCTATAGAACTCTCCAAGACATAGACGTTCTGTTGTGGATCATTCAGTTTGTTAGTCCACATTGGCATAAATTGGCACGTTCACCTGAGCCTGTGACTTGGGGTTCCAAATAGACAGATAGTTCACCTGCTGACATCTGGTGTTTTCAGCAGAATTTCCTTTGAACAGAACAATAAAGACTGCAATAAATAAGAATTAAAAATAAAATAATAATTTAAAATAAGGTTTATAGCATGCCATTTGGCTACAGGAATACAACTGATTTATACCACCCAGGATCTGTGCCATATCCTTATTAAAGGGGGAACATTTTGTCCATGAACTTTGAGAAAATGTATCCTTTGTGTTTTCTTCCCTTAAGTTTCCTGAGGAGGGAGGCAGAGAGCCAAGGGAACTTGGGGACAGAGTCTTTACTTGGACAAGAGTAAATCAAAAGGAGGAAAAACAGGCGAGAAATGACCCTCCGAGAAGCCTAACCCATCTTGGCAGTTTGTCTTGGCCAAAACGTTTGAAAGGGAGGGAAAATACCGTTCTAAAGTCAAGTTTAAGGGAGTGTGTGCATGTTTGTGTAAGAGAACTGGCTTCTGTTGGTGGACTGACCGTTGAGGGACTGACTAGAGAGGGTGAAGAGAGAGAAGGAAGAGAGAGAAGAGAGAAGCGAAGGAACACTGGAAAGAAAGATGAGAATGTGCACAATAAAACAAGGTCAAAGACAGAGAGAGAGGAAGGCCAGGAGGGAGGAGACGGGGCGAAGGAGAGAAACAGATCCAGATAAGGAGCAGAGACAGCAAAACTGAGGCCTGTGTGGGTTCTAGCGCCCCTGTTCTGGATCTGGAACACCACATTAGATCCAGCAGGGGCCCCGGGGAGGGTCGAGGGCCTCAGATACAAGCAACAGACAGGCCAGGCATCATGCTGCTCCCATACCACAGACACACCGGAGACTCACTTGAATCACACACCCAGGCCAGCGGGGGCTGCATTACGGACAGAAAGGACCGATGCGAATAGGTCGTCTGCAAGCTGAAAAGGAAAAACATTGTCAGCCCCTGGAAAAAGGAAAAGGCACCACAAGTTGCACAAAGAGCCCATTCTAGAGGAGCAGGCGGTGGAGTTAGAGGGGGGGGCGGTGGATGCCCCATGCTCTCTACGTCAGAACAGGCAGGAAAACCTCAGAGCAGAGTCATAATGGGTTGTGTGTATGGGGGGTGGAGCTCCGTGAGGTGAGGGGTGGTCTGAGGGCGGGGGTAACATCTGGAACTGGACTGCAGACTGTGAAACCCAATAGTTAGGCAGAGCCCGGGTCTAAAAATAAACGCACCCATGTGCACATAAACACAACAATGTACGTGAGGTAAGGCTGATGGGGTTGGGAGGTAGGGAGGTAGGGAGGTAGGGAGGTAGGGAGGTTGGGAGGTAGGGAGGTAGAGAGGTAGGGAGGTAGGGAGGTAGGGAGGTAGAGAGGTAGGGAGGGAGAGGTAGGGAGGTAGGGAGGTAGGGAGGTTGGGAGGTAGGGAGGTAGGGAGGTAGGGAGGTTGGGAGGTAGGGAGGTAGGGAGGTAGGGAGGTAGAGAGGTAGGGAGGTAGGGAGGTTGGGAGGTAGGGAGGTAGGGAGGTAGGGAGGTTGGGAGGTAGGGAGGTAGGGAGGTTGGGAGGTAGGGAGGTAGAGAGGTAGGGAGGTAGGGAGGTAGGGAGGTAGGGAGGTAGAGAGGTAGGGAGGTAGGGAGGTAGGGAGGTAGGGAGGTAGGGAGGTTGGGAGGTAGGGAGGTAGAGAGGTAGGGAGGTTGGGAGGTAGGGAGGTAGGGAGGTAGGGAGGTAGGGAGGTTGGGAGGTAGGTAGGTAGGGAGGTAGGGAGGTAGGGAGGTAGGGAGGTAGAGAGGTAGGGAGGTAGGGAGGTAGAGAGGTAGGGAGGTAGGGAGGTAGGGAGGTTGGGAGGTAGGGAGGTAGAGAGGTAGGGAGGTAGGTAGGTAGGGAGGTAGGGAGGTAGGGAGGTAGGGAGGTAGGGAGGTAGGGAGCTGGGGTGCGGTAGACGATGGTTTATTTTTTTTCCGGATTTATTTGAACTTTAGTTATTAAGGCATCAGTTAAATGTCACAGTTTTTAACAGTACACACAAATCTAGGCATTCCGACCTAGAATATTGGGAGGTGAAATGACAGTGAATTTCTGTATTTCTGTATTTATTATTGATTCAATGGTGGTGAACCCAAACAGCTAGAAATGGGCGGCTAATTGTCCAATCACGGTGAGCAATGTGAAGTCAAACAGCTGACTATGATCTTCACTTGGTCTCATCGGCTTCTGTATTATGTTTTTAAGATCGTTACATTGCTTGTTCGCATCAATTATGGTAGTTATTATTATTATATGCAATGATTAATCTTTTGGTCCGCTAGTATTTACATGGATTGTTTTAAATGTCTTTATTTTTGCCCCACAATCATTAGTTAGTAATGATTGTTAATTAAAACATCAATGAGCATCTTGTCCTTTTATCTGGCTCACCGCTGGTTCCCTCCACATCTCCCCAAGGGGACGGAGGTTAGCTCTCAGCTGTGGTGGGGACATCTCTTTACGCTGTCATCTTAAAATATTGTTGGTGGACTACTGTACCTAGCGTCCCCCCCCCCCCCCCCCCCCCCCAAGCCTACGCCCATGACATCTCCTTTAGCAGGTGGGAACACACAGACAAGCCGACTGACTGACAGGCCTACAGACAGGTGCCTGCAGGCAGGCAGGCAGATAATCAGGCTGAATGGGAGGCAGGCAGACAAGTAGAGCTCCAGTCAGCCAGGTGGATCAAGCAGCCAGGTATCGTTAATACCTGCGCCAAGAGATACTTAAACTGTAGCCACTCAGTCTGGCACAAACACGCCCGTCTGGATGCTGATTACACACACACACGCACGCACGCGCGCACACACACACACACACAGATGCACAGACACAGACACACACAGACACATGCCCTCACAAAACAAAGACATCACATAATATATTGGCACCTCTCTCTCTCTGACAGCATGAATGGACCTCAGTCACTTCTCTAGTCCTTTCATGTTGGAGACAAGCAAGTGGAGCAGGCGGGGTGGGATACAACAGGGAGGGTTCCTACTGGCACCTTCAAACTGCATCAACTCAATACTTCTGTTATTTACTGCCTGACAAAGATCTCTGCTCTGATTTCAGGCTTGTGTTGAGGAGCTTACCAGGATCACATTCACTAGGATGTATTTGGAAACAAAAGCTCAGAGGGAGAGTCTCACATGTTATAGGGTCAAACTATATTGTGTTACTGTATTTGTTGCGATGGACCAGTTCCTCTATTTGTATAGCTTGTGAAACATCAGTCATTGAAAATGTGCTAAATAAAGTGAGACGTTAACAGCCGGTTCTACATCTCAAATCGTTATATCCCCTCAAGCACATTGAAAGTGACAAGGAACTATTTCAGGAAATGTGTAAAGTCATTCAAGATTTTCTTTATTTTTATAAACCAGTGGATCCATGTTCAGTGTTAGTGTTCAGACTGAATTTATGTCCCCATAGTTTTTCTAGTTTTCAAACATTTTCTCAAACATGTAATCCAATCTGGGACACACTCATGAAAGACACATTTCTCTTTGCAATATATTTCTGGGATCAAGCCTCAATTTGATCATTGACATCACCACGCATCATACTTTGTCATTCATTAAGATTATGCTGTAATGTGCAGGGAGAATATTGACTAAAGCAAACTGATTCAATAACACTTACATGAATGTTATGGCTCAAGCCATATACAAATGTACAGATACAATTTTGTTTTGAAAGGATTTTAAATAATGTGGTAGGTGTGCAACGTCTTCTATATTTTCTAACTCTTACAAAAGGTCTGATTATTACATCTTTGGTCAGTAAAGTATTATTCATGAGAACTTTTTGAAGTTGTTTTGAATATATATTTCTTTCAACGAAATACTCGTTAAAAAACACACCTGTAGTATATTTGTTTGTACAGTTTGTATGTAAGATTTAGAGACAGGTTGCTGACATGTAAGACACACAACCACAAAAATATACGCACCATTAGAAAACGTCCCCTCATAAATCCCCAAAGTAGCTGCTAAGACAGAAGCATGTTTGGGCTGACTACCATACCGTGTAATGGAGTAATTACTGCTCGTCCCTCGGGTCATGAACCAGCTTATTGCCTTGTTCTAGACTGGGCCGACTGGAAATGACAAACCTCATCAGGCTGCTAAAGCCCAGGTAGAAACCACTTCACCTGTCACAACAGTTCCCTCCACAGAGAGTGAATGGAACATATTCAGTATGACTTTCGTGCTGTAATGAGCGACGCTGTTAAAACTCAGCCTTGCACGATGTATCACAGAGAGAGGGTACATACTTTATCTCAAATGAAAAATTCTATTTATGAAGAAACATAGTTATACGACAGTTACCTCAGTCAGTAACAATGTTGACTATTTGATCCCTCCGATTTATGATGACTGAATTTCTGCTTCATAGAAATCGTCTCATTAAAAACCAAAAATGCGACCATAAAATTAGAGTAAAAGACAAGGAGTTTATGCAGTCATTCATTATCCTAACTGAATGGTGATTACATGTTAGCTAGGCTGAGCGTGGGATGAAGGAGAACCGACAGCAACATAAACCCAGACACTCCTCTCTGGCAGGAGTCCTCTTTAATCTTAAACGTTACTCAGCTCTCTCAGGTTATTTCATTTGCTTTCCCGTTGAATGACTTAAAAGTACAACAAGGGTTCTGAGAGAACCAAAACCTGCATGCACACGATCAGAGAGACGGTTCAGTTCACTGTAGAGGTGTGAGACGATCGCTCCAGCAATGTTGTCACTCAACATTCCGTCACATTTGACTTGACTGTCAGAGACCTGAGGGGACCTCTGGAACATCTTTGCCAGTCTGACATCCCACAAGCATCTGGATAGCGAGAACACTGATGATTTTCTCTCTCTCTTTTTAATTTGACAACCCTGTCAGAGCTCCCAACCTCAACATGTTGCGTGCCGTGCCAGACATACCTCCATCTTCCTTCATCTTCCTCCTCTGTCTTTCTCTTTCTCCCACCTTGATTTCCCGCTCTTTCTACTTTCACCCTCACCTCCTAAAATGTTCTTTCCCATCCTCCCTCCCCCCCTCCAGCCCCCTGCGCTCATGGACGGCGTCAGCCCCCTTGTTCTTCTCTGTATTTATTGGCTCTTTCCAAACAAGTCTCCTGGTGCTGCAAGGCTAGTCAGGCCGTGCCTCTTTGTCCCCCCACTTCCTGTGTGAGTCATTGCAGCATTGTGGCACACTCAACAAGAGGCTCATTACCCCACACGCATGTTGAAACACACATCCTGCCTGAAATGGAGACCAGCTCAAATCTTTGCCAGGGGATTTGCTGGATTATTTCCCTCAGTCTACTGTGCCGATGCATAAAAGGCTATGTGCCCATGGTAAATATACGACTTTCCAAAATGAGTCATTTTTATTGTTATTCTGTCCTGTTTTTTCTTCGTTTTTTTTTTGCGGGTGTGTGCGTGGCAAGATGGGGGCTTGGTGAGGGGGGAGGTGAGGGTTGTCTTTGGCACCCCACACCATGTCCCAAACGATCTTGCGCCTGTGAGTCATTCACCTTGAACGCACACATAGCTGGGGTTTGAGTCACAGGGGGTTACGCCCTTCAACAACCACTCAACCAGCTCTCTCTGTGTCCCGTTCACACAAAGCTCATTTTTTCACACATCATTCACACGCTCAAAGTCATTGGGACTTGCTCCTATGAAAACAGAAGGTGAATGAGCCCATTCTCGTGTTTCCACTTCACCGTGCATGCTATATTTTCATTACATGGGATTCCTCAAATAGCGGTTGTTAAAGGAAAATATCTTACATTCAATCGTCTAGAACCTAATAATGATAAAGTCCATTTAATTATTTTACTGATTTTTTAGTTCTAAAATTGATGTCCTTGAGCAGCTCTCCACTCGTTGCCTGAATGCAGGACACAGTGAGTGCAGGACCCAATGTGTCTTGAGTTTCTATTGACTGACACCTTGGATCACATCATTAATGATGTTTAAATCCACAGGAAGAGGAACACTGCAAGCGTGTTGCAGCATGAGCAGTTTCACCTGCAAACAGCGCAAGAAAATGGGTTTACAGCACGATCGAACTGGCGGATTAGATTCAACTTTATTATCATTATATATACCGTATAATATATACCTACATGGAAACGAAATACAGTTTAACATCCAATCAGAAAGGGCAACAGAAGCAGTTAGGTACAGATCATTTAGATGAATAAGTTGTGTACAGATTAGTTAAATGCTGATTGGTTAAATGAGCAGTTATGTACAGGAAAAAAATATATATAGAATATAAATAAATATGTAGATGAAGTCGGGGCAAACATTTACAGATGTTGTATGTAGAAAGTGTGAATACATGGGTGCACTATGGACAATATATACAAAAGTGTACATATGTACATGTATAGAGAGATGGGTCAGGAAGGGACAGAGATCAGTAGAGATACCGCTGTGAGGAAGAAGCTGTTAATAAAAAACCTCCTATTGGTTCAATAGACAAATTAGTGTGTGTCCGGGGTTAGGGGGGCATTTCTTGAAGTGCGCCAGGACCAATTTGCAAGAATGTAAACATAGATAGTGACAGTCAGACAGTAATGACGTTACAACAGTCTCAGAGAAAGAGATTCACAGCTCCCAACTCATGACCACTCTCTGACTAGAGATCATAGTTGGAGCTCTCTTTCTCCTAAGCCCAAACTTTTATTAACACATGAGCACAATCTACTTCTTATTAATAGCAAGCTCACATGAGAAACATACCAACTAGTATCCAATGACTAGTCCTACTGATTAATGATGAATGGAAGTACAAAGGGAAATCCCTATTTCTTCCCCAGTTGTCAAACACACCAGTTTCCCCTGAAATGACGCCTTCTCAGCGTCAAACACAGTATGAATTGATTTACAACGTTTGTGTTACGTTTCAGACCTGAATTTACAGCCAATTCATTTGCTGTGGAATCCCTGTGGAGTCCATGTATTTACATTTATTCATTTAGCAGACACCTTTCTCCAAAGTGCCTTACTAAATAGAGCTTTACAAAAGAGCATCAGTCACTGAGCATAGCAACGTGATAGACCCTGAACATAGAGGGTTTATAGATTATGAAACATACATTGTGAGAACTGATAAGTGCCAAGGGAAGAACTATGAGGGCATTCAGCTGAACATTTTACAAGTTTAAGCTGAGTCTCCAAGGAACAGTAGTCTACCTGTGGTGCTTGAGTAATAAAGCAACAACAACAATAGCGAGTTTCTGAACAACAACAGCATATATGTTCTATATTTGCTCTGTGTTTACTCTATCCTGCCTGTCAATTCTGTGTTTGCTGTAACTTGCATGGCGAATAAAACGAATTCTCATTCTGAGTCACTCTGAAACCCAGTTTCCACAAGCTGGCTATTCCCAGTAACACACTGTGAGGAATGAGAGACAAGTGACAAAGTGATTAAAGGTGTGGACAAGCTAGTGATGCATGACTGGTGTTTAAGTCTCTGTCACACACCACTGATTTGTCTTTCTTTAGTTTTACAGACAGTTCTATTTGACAAAATGAAAGTTGGTGTTATAAAAATAATGAGAACATTTGGAGACTTTGGTTACAAAGAAATGTCAGTTGATACATAAGAGTTGAAGTTGAAGTTTGGCAACTGGAACCAGTTAAAGAATTTCAGAACCTAAAAATATATATGTTTGGCTTTGATGTACTATACTGTACATGATTTCAAAGTTAAAAAAATGACTATAAATAGTGCTTCAAACAGTGGGGCTCTTTGTTATATCTCTAAATTTAGGGAAACATATGATTTTGAATCACCCTCAGTCTGGGTAACAGACTTACACAAGCTACACATCATTTATTCCATGCAAGTATGCAGTCAAGCCAAAGACCAATATTGTTGTCTGACTAGAGATTTCCTCTTCACACTTGCTAAATTGGGAACATTTATAGACTGGCAGGGCTCTGCACATCAGTTGACTAACTGGGTTCAAATACTAGATGTGGAGTCCCAAGACTAAAACACTGAGCTAGAGCCATGCTGGATTTGAAGGAGCGTTGCACTGGTTCAATTCTGGTCACTCCCACGTCAAAAGCATAGTCATGGTTACGGTTATTTATTTCAAAGCTTGCAGCTCAGATTCTCTCAATAATGCGGGTATACACACACACACACCCACACACCCACACACACACGCACACACACACACACACACACACACACACACACACACCCACACATACAGCGTACAGTATGTACATAACAAGTAATGCTCCTGAAAACGCAGATATGGTGTAAACACAGCCTGCTCTCCACAACCCTGTGAGTCTTTGCACTGAGAGCAACACGAGTTGAAAAGCACAAACGTTAACATGCAGTTAGTAACAGGAACCATGTCTGAGCTTGTCAGGACCAATGTAGCCAGATGAGGGCGTGGACACCAGGAACAGGGCCAGCGTTGGGCCCAGGGTCTGGGCCGTCTCTAGTCCACCTCCCCCTTAACCAAGGCTGACTGTGAGAGGAGAGCCTGACTCTGCTTAGTGTTACCCCCCCTGGATCTAACTCATGAAGCTATGCAAATAAATGACCAAAATCCAGATCGGCCTGACAATTTGCCTGAAGTGGATGGATAGATGGATGGATGGATGGATAGATGGATGGATAGATGGATGGATGGATGGATAGATGGATGGATGGATGGATGGATGGATGGATAGATGGATGGATGGATAGATGGATGGATGGATGGATAGATGGATGGATGGATGGATGGATAGATGGATGGATGGATGGATGGATAGATGGATGGATGGATAGATGGATGGGCTAAAGGATGAACCAGCGGGTGAATTGATTGGGGTCTTTGCATAAGAACACACCTCTCACCGCATGAACATGACAACTGGAGCCCCTTCTCTCTCTCTCTTCTTTAACCAAATGGGACATGACATCTCACTTCATCCATCTTCACAACCCCCCCCCCCCCCCCCCCCCCCCCCCAGCTGAAGATAACATCGCTCATCCCAACGTCCCAACTTCTGGCTCCATCTGCATCCGCAAACCTCAAAACAATCTGTCCCTGTCTCACAGGGAACTTTCCTTGGTCCGTGCGGAAAACAGCAAACACACCCTCTGAAGCCTGAAGCCTTCAGCCTCCAATCGGAGCCTTGCATCTGAACCTCCACTTCATCTGTCTTGGAAGGCTTCAGCAATCCTTGATCCTCTCTCCAGACCATGGGGATGAGTCACTGGGAAAAGAACTGTGGACAGAAACCCAACATTAAAGTCCCGGGGAATGTTCCGGGGTTGGAAACCAGGGAGACGGAGCTGGCTAACGAGGCTGTGCTGTGGAATAATAAAGCCAGGATGTCAGATGAGCACAGTGGTCCAGCATGGCTGGCTCTGCTTTTAGCAGGATGTCATAATCCCACACTAGATTTCTGGGAAGAATCTGACAATAACGACAACCTTCTTTTCACATTTGTCAGAACCTACTTATTGCCGTATTTGTGGATTTATTGACTAAACAAGCAACGAAAGATTCAGAGGAAGAGAGAGAGGCAGGGAGAAAAAGAGAAAGGGGTGAATTGATGCGTGAATAGAGCAAGAGGCAGGGAGAGATGGAGGGATAAAGAATTGACTGAGGATGAAAGACAGATAGATAGCGAGAGAAGGCCCTTGCTTACCACCTCCCCCACCCCCACCCACATCAAGCCCCCCCCTTCCCACCCCCACCATCGGTCACCTTAATTCCAACTGACACACCAAGACAAGCAAGTCATCTTCACAACAAGAAGACAATTTAGGAACATTTGATTTGATTAACGCGTCTTTTACTTGGCAGGTGGATGGATGACCCCTGCTAATGATCAAAACTGTCCAACCCTGGAGTACATCAACGCAAACAACATCAATTAACACGGCCCGAACATGACGTAACATCGTTTAAAACTAATTCAAAACAACTGAACGCAGACCAATATGACGCAACACACTGTTTGCGTAATGTGAAAAAGAGCCATAAGAACGTCAAAAAAGAGAAAAACGACAAACGGATCGTGTATGGAAACTCAGTGGGGCACAATCGACGTAGCTTTAGCACGTGAAGGGTCACAGCATTTGCCTCACCTACTGCAGTGCCTGAATACACAGTGAAAGACAGTGTTTACCTTGACATAGGAGATGGAACGGCTGCTAGAAGCTCCACACAGGCAGCTCAGCTGGTCAAACAGACAAAAGAAGAAAGGATGAAATGATTAATAGATCACTCTAAAAGGCTCGTGGTATCAAAGTATTGACATTTGTTATAAACACAAATTAACTCTGGGACCTTTGGAATAAGTCAAAGGTTGACAAAAGGGGATTAGTACTAAAACGAAAATGGAAAAAAAAAAAATACAGAATGTTTTGTGCTAACTGGTGTGACTCTACGAGAACATGGTTCACTACATAATCTGCCTCAGTGAGTTTATGGGGGTTCAGATCCGACTTTGCAGAGGGGTCCCTGCAGTCCCGTATCGATGACATCACTCTGATCTCCGCTGCGTCCATGCCTGCCGCTCTATAAGCCTCTATCAGTCTGTGTCTTATTGTCCTTGATGATGTGTTCCATACTAGACCAGGAGGAGGCTAGCTGCATGGCTGCTCGGTGTCTGGGGTCAGCTGAGGTAGCCGAGGGGGCCGGACAGAGGCTGACCGTAACAGAGGATGTAGGTCTCACGCCACGCCATCTGGCTCTCGTCAAACGCAGCCCCGCCCCTGGATACAGAGAGCAGCTGGCCGGCCGGCCACACCAGAACAGACCCTCACACACACGCGCTAGCCATGATGGAGACGCTGAGAAACTAGCAGATGGCTGCTAGGACTCAAAGGGAGCCCTTGAGACTTTGACACCAAGTCATGTGGCGCCGTCGGTTAGGGTGGTGGGCTTGAAATCAGAAGGTACCCGGTTCGAACCCTGGCTGCATCAACATGGCGTTGTGTCTTTGGGCAAGGCACTTCACCCTACTTGCCTCAGGGGGAATGTCCCTGTACTTTATGTAAGTCGCCTGGGGTAGGAGCATCTGCTAAATGACTACATGTAAATGAAACAAGTGCTTAACACTGCTGAAAAGGAATTCTTGTTGCTTGTCTGCTCCTGTACAAGCGATACGTATTTGGATTTAAAGAGGGGGAAAGGGATTAACGCATGCATGGGTGTCTGGGTGACCTTCCCTGGGTCTGCTAAAGCCAGGATTGTGGTTATGGTTTGGTCTGGGCTGGGGTCTTGGCCATGGTCTGGGCTGGGGTCTTGGCCATGGTCTGGGCTGGACTGGACACAGAGGCCACAACAATAAGGACATTTGCATGTCCCAGCCAGGCTGGCTTGCTGAACACAAGGCTGCCTGGCCCAAGGATCTGGCCCCTGCTGGCTGTCTGTTGGTCTCATTGTTTCAATGAATAAACAGGAAAATATCTCCCGTTTACATTTCCCATCTGAAAGAACATCTCATTTGTACCCGAGTCTCTACAAATGTAAAGTGCAGTGCTGCAGGCTCATTAATTAATCACTCCATGGTTGACATAATGAGAGAACATATTCTCTAACAGAAACACATGTCAGACTATACAAAACAGGTTAATATAGTACAACTTTGGGTGTAAAAACAAGCTATTAGGCATCCTCATTTCCATTGTTTTTAAAATATACAAACAGTGGAATTGTTATTACTACCTGGGAAAGTCATAAAATGTTATAACAATGAATTGGGGTTTTTTTGGACTGAAATGAAAGACAAAATGAAAACTAATTTAAACATAAACAAGAGTACTGTAAACTCTGGTATGCTTACGTCGCAGGTTAACGTCAGATCCAAAAAGCTGTGTAATCACTCAAAAGTGACAGAGTGAAACTGTTGCCCTTTCCCCTTGTGTTGACCTGATGTTGATGTAAGGAAGCGAATGCTACAATGGTGCTATTCTGCAAGTCAAAGTTACCCGGGTCCAAGTTGAAGTTTACTGACCTGTACCGTGCGCGGTCAGGGACGTCTTTTCAGCTCCACAGAAGCCCTCCGATGAAACATATTGTTTGTATTTTCCCCCGACATTTTTTTGCTTACATTATTAGTCGTCCAACAAAATAGTTGGTTAGTCATGGTAGGGTAGTGTCGGTATGGTTTACGATAATTAGACCACATTTACTAATTATCCCCACATTGTTGAAACTTGTAGAACTTTGTTCTGTTTGTTTACCTTGTGAGTGATCATGACTCATATGGCAACAGCGCTGTTTCGATGACCTGGTAACATTTTTGATTTACAAATTCGGAAGTTAAATATGCCAACATTACTGTTACATTAATAGAGATAATTTGCATTGCAGGCACGTGTGAAAAAATAAGTGTTTGTAATAATTTACAAACTGCAAAGTTTGATTTCAGTGTTATCCATTTTTTTAAGATGAGTGTGTTTTTAAAGGAAATGAAGATCTATATTCAGCCAATATATATGAAACACAGATTTACATGAGATGTATAAGTTAGGAGTACACAAGAGTAGAATGGAAAATTACCAGATCACAAAACAACACAAAACAAACATCGTAAATCATATTCACCAATGGATTATTTCAAGGAAAACGCACACACCTTTGCAAAAACTCTGCTTTACTCATTCAGAAAAAAAAGAGATCAACTACACCATTTAGACTGTTGGAGCCCTTTCTGAATGACAAAGATCATTTGCTTGCCCATCCAAAGAAAATAAGACAGGGTGTTTAAGCAGCCATCTGGATGGTTGTGGCCCTGTCGAGCACATGAGCCACTGTGTAATTGGTTCCATATTGCCAGACCTACCTAGAAGCTCAATCTGACCTCAGGCCCACAATTCACAGGATGCCATGACACGTTACAGAAACCAATATATACATGTGATGTGTAAACTCAGTTGAAATGTTTCTTCTGTATTCGTCTGAATTCCATCCTATCATCGGAAGTGTATCGGTGAGTGGCAATTTCATCTGAAATTCCCAGTGATACTGAAATATGCTTTTTTTTAACAGATGATAAAACTAATCAGGGTGTCAACTAAGTCTTAATTAGTCCGAATACATTGAGCTAAAAAAAAATGCAGATGTGCTCGATAAAGAAAAACGAAAGAAAGAGAGAGAAACTGGAACTGAGTATCTGATGTTGGCGGCCAGACTCCATCTTGGTCTGTGGCATGCAACTTCAGAGTGGCCTAATGCTAGCCATTAAAATGAAATTAGGGGGGCCATGTGACCACATTCACTTGATCTACCGGCGAGCCAGTTACCCCGTCTTCTGGTAAAACCCCCGCTCACTTTTCAAACTTCAAAGCCTAGTCATTGGAGACTGAGCTCCGATTAAACCTTAATTGGGAGCAGGAATCAATTGCTTGTAAGCCTGCAAGCCCCCTTCCTCACAAAAAAAGGACTGCTGGTTCTCTTCATTTCGTTTTATTTGTAATTTTTTTTACTGGTTTGTGATTTAACTTCGTGAGCGGGGCACAAGGTATCCAAGTGGCACGTTGGAAATAGTTTTCTTGTAGAAAAGCAGATGGTGGCAGGGTAGCATGCGCCGCAGCATGCACAGCAAGGCCCTGACAGGGATTACTGCGGCTGGCTGACACAGTAGCTGCATGGAGCTCAAACCTCCAGGTCTGAGTGGTGGAACTCTGGAACCATGATGTCATCCTGCAGTCCAGACACTGCTTACAACACAGCAGTTACATAGGAACTGGTACAAACAGATTTATATAAATAAAATAACAAATATAAACATACAGTAATATACTGTATATATACTATATATATATATATGAAAATAAATTACAAAAATAATAATAATATATAATAATACATATATATATATATATATATAGAGAGAGAGAGAGATGTATTATTATTATTTTTGTATACAGCAGTTCCTATGTAACTTCTGTATATATATATGTATAACAGAAGACCTAATGATAAAATTAAATAAAATAATTGTGTAATTTTTTAAAACAATTTTACCTGTTTGCATTTTTACTTTAATAATAGTTTACTTTTGCATACTTCTGACCCCAGTGAAAAAACCTTGAGGGTTTGAAACTGATTGTTAAATAGGCGGTTTAAGGGAGGTGAAAGATGTCTGTGACATTACTGTCATTCTGGACAGCACATCACATGGCTCAACAACAGCGCAGCGATGGTGAGATCTCAAAGAAAGACGTTTTCTCTGTTTCAGATGGCATTTGAACAAAGAGCATGGTTGTCTGGTTGTCTGGGGCGTTCTTCTCTGCGATGGCTGAACCGACACTGGCCAAATCCAACGCCCACACAGGGTGGGGTCTCAGAGAGATGACTTATAGCCACGCGCGCGCACATGAACACACACACGAATACACACATGAACACACACACACGAATACACACATGAACACACACACGAATACACACATGAACACACACACGAATACACACATGAACACACACACGAATACACACATGAACACACACGAATACACACATGAACACACACACACGAATACACACATGAACACACACACACGAATACACACATGAACACACACACACGAATACACACATGAACACACACACTAATACACACATGAATACACACACAAATACACACATGAACACACACACGAATACACACATGAACACACACACACAAATACACACATGAACACACACACACGAATACACACATGAACACACACACGAATACACACATGAACACACACACGAATACACACATGAATACACACACG
>CM059300.1:1590000-1645000 GCA_030340665.1 Neosalanx taihuensis
TTTTTTAAAGAGCTATCAGGATGTTGGTACTGTAGGTGATGCGTCCTTGACAGGTCTTCTCAAGGAAGGTCTAAAACGTCTGTTAGAGGCTCTTCCACATCCGTTTCTTTCTTTCTAAAGTTATCGCTGACGTCATTTCTCCTCAGCACGACCATAGCTCTGCCAATGGTTACTCTTTCTTTTTCTCCTTCCCTTGCTCTATTATCGCTCAGCCTTTCTCTCTCTTCTCTCTCTCTCTGCATCTCTGTTTCTGGATCTGGGCACAAAGTCAACTTTATCTGCAGCATCACAGCCTGGGAAACCCACCCACGCTTTTTCGCAATGCCTCCTTTGTCCAATGGCCTGACTTCCTCTTCAGAGCAAGGACACGCCATGGCGTCTGAGGCTGGGCCAGACCGATCACGCGTGCCCCTGGCCAGCCCCCACAAGTGTCTAGCCACAACACAGTTGAGACTGTAAAAAAAAGGGAAAATAAAAGGGGAGGGTAATCGTGGAGACTGGCCTCTGGCTCTACTTAAACAGGCAGGATGATTGTCTGGCAGGCAAGGGGCTGAGAGGCTGAGAGGCTGAGGGGCTGAGGGGCTGAGCGGCTGAGGGATGAGAGGCTGAGGGGCTGAGGGGCTGAGGGGCTGAGAGGCTGAGGGATGAGAGGCTGAGAGGCTGAGAGGCTGAGGGGCTGAGGGGCTGAGGGGCTGAGGGGCTGAGAGGCAGAGGGATGAGAGGCTGAGAGGCTGAGGGGCTGAGGGGCTGAGGGGCTGAGGGGCAGAGGGATGAGAGGCTGAGAGGCTGAGGGGCTGAGGGGCTGAGAGGCTGAGGGGCTGAGGGGCTGAGAGGCTGAGGGGCTGAGGGGCTGAGGGGCTGAGAGGCTGAGGTAAAGAGGCAGGCTGAGATGCAGTCAGAGAGGGAAACCAGCAGACAAGCAGGCAAGAATGTAGACAGGCAGGGGAGAGCCAGGTATGCAGAAGGGTGGGCAGGTACGCAGACTGGAAGGTAGGGAAACTGGCAGGTCATCCACAAAAAAATCTATTATTAGTATTATTTCACCTTAGATGGAAGCCATTTTGAAGTGAGAAGGCTGGATCAGGGGGCAATTTAGGGTCTTTGAAATGGAAGTGATTTGGAACAAGCTATTGCAATCCTGGACCCGCTGACGACAGGAACTTCAAGGGTGTCTGTGTGAAAGACCAATCTTCTCCCAAACTTCATGACTGTTATTCTTTAGGATTGCGATTGCTCTTTATGTTGGAAAGAAAATGACATGACTTGTGGTAGCAACCAAACCTTCTTTTTTTCCTCTCTAAACGTGCATTCGTGTACTCGTGTGTGCGTTTGCGCCGGCGCAACTCATTTGAAGAGTTCAAAAAAATCTATTTTTCTCGCACCCATTTGTTCATTTCACGTGTTCCTCTCATCACTGTCACCCCCTCTAATGGAGCCGTGTCTGTATTCAGGACGCACCGCCTTTAGAGTCTGTCTCCACAGCTCCAGATAGCTGAGCTGAAGGGAAGACAGGAGGTTACATGAGAAGCAGAACTGAGAGGAAGAGGACATTAGTCATCTGTCTTCCTGAGGGGAAGAAAATGTTGTTTTTGTCCAGAGATTTCTTTGCAGCGTGTGTGTTTGTGTGCGATGTGAAGCCGTTTTATGATGGTTCTTCTGGTTGCGTGGTTAGAGATAGAGATAGAGAGATGCTTAGAGACAGGTGTGCCCGATTCTCCAACCCTAGTTTTGTAGTTGAGTGTCATGCACAAAAAAATTGGAAGGATGGCATAACATTTGCATTTATCAGACACTTGACTTAACAGTAAGTACAGGGACATTCTCCCTGAGGCAAGTAGGGTGAAGTGCCTTACCCAAAGACGCAACATCATGTAGTCACAGCCTGGAATCAAACTCACAACCTTGCGATCACAAGCCCAACGCCTTAACCGCTGAGCCACCTGATTCTCTTGAAGCAGTATTGACTGACTGAGTTGTGGCTGCCCCGAGTAAACATCCTGAAATGATGATGATGACAGCGAAAAATGTCTAGCTAATCAGGACTGCTTGAGTTTGAAAGTCCGACCGAGGCAGTCAGAAAGAAACAGGCTTTAAACTATCCAGGAAGATTGCTGTTTATTCTGGAATGGCCCCCTCGTATTTCCTGCTCCAGAAATCACAGTGTAGGAATAAATATTTGGAAAGGCCGGTCATACATACAGCACTGTGCTCCTGCATGCGGCGGCAAAAAAGATTCTGAGCATGTGCGAGAACTAGCCCTAGGCTTCGGACTCAGCCAATCAGAAACAGACTGGCCTGGTCCTCGAGCAGGCCTCGACCAACGAATGGCGTCAAAAAAAAAACAACCCTCGTCGTATTTCACCTGCTCAATCTCGGTCATCGTTCCCAGCATGCCTCTCCCTCCTTTGTGTGTTCTGCTTTAACGGACGCATGCAGTGACGAGCGGGGGGGGGGACCAGCCGCCAGACAGACAGACAGACTGATGAGCTCTTTGACAGCCGTCAAACGGAGTGTTTGCTCAGGTGCGATCCCCGAACGTGACCCCTCCCCCCGCCCTCCGCTACCAGGCGAGCCCGCGTGTGCGTGACCAGGGTAAAGCGGGGGGGGGGGGGGGGGTGTTGGTTTCCTGTCTCTCTAATTACAGAGCGATGAAGGGGGCTAAACGCTGCCATGTGAGAGGGCACCTGCTGTCTGATCCTGACGCACGCCCATCACTCTCTCCTCGCCACGCCCGTCTGTCTCTCCTGCGCCTGGGGGACGTTGTTGCACGCTCCCCCGTGTGTCTATCACCTGCCTCCTACATGGTTCAGCCGATGGGATTCCTGGCAGAGTGATTTGGTTTGATGTCATTAAATCACATTGCCAGGGATTTCCAACCAGCTGTCTGCCGCCCGCTCCAACATCAACCGCTCAGACGCTCTCCGGAACGTTCTCCAGCAGCGTCCTCACGACAACGCCAGGACCCTCCGTCTCTCGAGAAGCAGGACTTAGCTCGCTTTGTGAACAGATCTCTGAAAGCGTGTGTTCACAGTGGCTAAGTTCCGCTTTTCAGACACACACACACACACACGATAATCTGCCTCCCCCCCTCCCCCGCCCCTCCCCCCACCCCCCTTCTCATCACCAGTGGACTGAGACCATGAAAATGACCGAGAGGCCCTGTACACACTTCCTCAGTGGGGGCGGGGACTCAGACAGGAAGGAAGTGCCGGAAACATCCCTCTGGGAGAAGCAGTAACAATCTGATTGTGAGGGCAGGCCTCATTAACAGACAGGGTGGTCAGGGAGAAACGAGACACACAGGACTACCAGAACACACTGACGGACCGCAGAGGGCTCTCTGATTGGCTCTTCGACCGCGCAAACCGACGGGAACACCAATCATCATGCTTCTTCTTGGTTGTTAAGTGTCTCTCATGCATTCAGACTCCTGTGTTTATTTTGATTAATGACTTTATTATGCTAATAGTTGAAACTGTGAAAACCTACCGTTCCCATTTGGTGTCTAAAGATGAGCTGTTTCCAATCTGAAATCGCCCCGGGATTACTCATTTAATGACACTCATTTAATAATACAGTTACACATTGGGGTGTAGAACGTGGTAAGAACGAAAATGACAAACTTATCCATAATCATCATTCATTGTGTTGACAAACATTACCCACGCATGTGATTAGAGCACCTGCAGTTAAGTTCTGTTTGCAGGCAGTGGAATATATCATTATGACTTGTTTGAATTGCTGTTTGTGCTCATGGAACGCTTGATGTGGTCATGTGAAGAGAGAGGGCGTTCAGGATGGCTTCCACCTGTTGAATGCGCCCCCCTGTGGTGACGAAGCAGTATTGCCGCTCTCTGGGCTCAACCTCCTGTGCCTACTGAGCTGATAACAGTTGGTCTGTAAAACACTGGCTCAGTTCAGCAGGAACCGGAGTTACGCCCTATTAAGACAACTAGCAACACCCTAAAAGTCACTATCCAGCTATCCAGTCATTCAACTATCCAGCCAATCAGCTATCCAGCTAGTCAACTATCCAGCCAGTCAGCTATCCAGCCAATCAGCTATCCAGCTAGTCAACTATCCAGCCAATCAGCTATCCAGCTAGTCAACTATCCAGCCAGTCAGCTATCCAGCCAGTCAGCTATCCAGCTAGTCAGCTATCCAGCCAATCAGCTATCCAGCTAGTCAACTATCCAGCCAGTCAGCTATCCAGCCAATCAGCTATCCAGCTAGTCAACTATCCAGCCAGTCAGCTATCCAGCCAATCAGCTATCCAGCTAGTCAACTATCCAGCCAATCAGCTATCCAGCTAGTCAACTATCCAGCCAGTCAGCTATCCAGCCAGTCAGCTATCCAGCTAGTCAACTATCCAGCCAGTCAGCTATCCAGCCAGTCAGCTATCCAGCTAGTCAACTATCCAGCCAGTCAGCTATCCAGCCAGTCAGCTATCCAGCCAATCAGCTATCCAGCTAGTCAACTATCCAGCCAATCAGCTATCCAGCTAGTCAACTATCCAGCCAATCAGCTATCCAGCCAGTCAACTATCCAGCCAGTCCGCTATCCAGCCAGTCAGCTATCCAGCTAGTCAGCTATCCAGCCAATCAGCTATCCAGCCAGTCAGCTATCCAGCCAGTCATCTAGTCAGCCATCCATCCATCCATCTACCCAAGCCTGCTTGAGCCCCATGGAGGAAGTCTGCTCCTGTGATCTGTGATGTTGGTGGATCACAGGAGCAGAGATTTTCCAGATGTATTAACAACTGGATGATCCGGAGAAGAAAGACTTTCAGCATCAAACTGCTTTGTTGTTGACAGGTCTAACCCGAGTCAACACATTATACCACATCACATCTGCTGCCGTTGTTTACGTTCCGTCACAAATTGAATCTCCATAAAGGATATGCCACCCTCTTCACGTTTATCATTGACATTTTTCTTTGTCAGCAGTGCACATACAGCAGTGACAGGATGACTACAAAATAAACTGCTTTTTGTGGTTCTTCCTCCCGCTGATTCAGACCAGCTGTCGATTCCTGCTGAACGAGGCTAGAGCTCGGAGGAGAGCGTGAGACGGGTTCCATCTCTGACCTCATCTCCTCGCAGTAAGACGAGCAACAAGGACCGCAGCTTTGTACTGCAATTACGGCCAGAAGACCCTACGAACTGCTGGCAATCAAACCAAATTGAAAATACACACGCGCGCGCACTCTCTCATACGCAGGAACCGTGTTCCAATGCGAGGAGGCTCAGAGGCAAGAAAGCTACTATTACGCTGCGCTGTTGTTTTTCGACAGGGTACAGAGATACAGGTAATGTGGGCAGACTCGCAGGCTGCTTGACAACAGCTCTGAGACACGCCAAGGAAAATATTACGCGTAGCTGTTGCTCGTCTCCCTTGACACATTCACTTCGGTGTTGAGTTCTCAGAGAGTGCCAACTATAAGAATGACATCTTCGAAGCCAGGCCTATTTGGACAAGAACAAAATAATAGCATTGACTCTGCTTTGTCAAACCATTAAAAAAAGAAGTGGTTCACCGGGGGATCATCAACCAAAACTGTTTCGTTTTTTTGGTGTGTTGTTTATTTTTCTGTGGTTGTTGTCATTTTAAAGTGTACCGTCGTTAAACAGACCGATAGATTGAATCAATTAAATGAAAAGGATATTTTATTCAAAAGCCTTCGTAGCCCCTCACAGTACTGTACATGTAGTCACTGAAAACCTTTCAAGTACAAACCATATGCTAGATTCTTACTCAGAATGGTTGCAACCTTTACAAGGAAAAGATGGAAGAAAAAGATTAGCATTTTTTTACCTTTTAGAAACATTCTGTGTATGAGCATTAACAAGAATAAAGGTTTGAAGTCCTAAATGAATATCAATTCAATCATAGGCAGCTCAGGTTTGTTTCGTGGTCGGCGACTACAGTATTCTCCATGCATCCTGTAACTGCTGGGTGATTAATGTAAGATGTGTTCTTTTCCAAATACCTTAAGGGGAGATTCATACAAACATATGGTGTTACCTGCAAAGACATCTGCTGCTATTTGAAGACATGAAACACTTTGTAGACGCTTTGCGGCTGACTCATTTGCAGGGCGTAGGAGTGCATCAGCATGGTTGACACGTCATTGGCGGGAGCAAAAAAAACGTCCCTATGCAATGTCAGGACGACCCGTTTTTAGTTCGGCTTTAAAAGCTGCCAAGATTTTACTTTGTATACCTGCACCCCCCCCCCCACACACACACACACACACACACTCCCCCCCCCCTCCTCCCACCCTACCATCCTCCCAGTCCATCAATCCTCAGCACATCTCCCGAACAGCCTCTCTGTGTCTGCGTGCATACAGCCATCTGTGGTCTGATCACATCTGCCTTGCGAATGCGTCCTCCTTCATTCACCTCAAAGAGACACCAGGGAGAACAAATATTGCTGACAGCGCCGCGGTGAACTTCGGTGCCCGCCTCTCCTAGATTGATTCTGGATGTCGGAATGAGAACGTCGACACATTCTCACAGTCTCGCAGCCTCTCAAGACCCATGTTGTTCCTTCCTGTGAAACCACATGGCTTTGCTGTGCCGATACTGGAATATTGAGAGGTCGACTCTAAAGATATCTAAGAGGTGCCTGGGAACCCTGAAGGTGCAGTTTACCTCCCACTCCACATCCCTGCCACAAGGCAGGGGAGCAGTGACAAAATGTGTTCCATCATGCACAACAAAGAGCGCACTTCGATAAGAATAGAATGCATTATACCACCACACTGTGTGCAGGGAGGATCAGAAAGACTGACTCTATTTGGGATAGTCTGTCCGTGACAGCACACGCACTAAATCCTTTGGTGATCATGCGATAAACAGCTGCAGCAGATTTTCCATGGCGTTATCTAGTCAAAGACAACTGGGTTTTTTTTTACTGGGAAGTGGTTGATAATTATATATAATTATAATGTGTCCCTACAGCACATGTTTTAGTCAAAAGGAGGTTTGAACATGTAATCTCTGCTTGCAGTTATAGGCTGAGCTCCAAGCTCTCAGTGTGCATGATGTTAGAGCTAAGAGGGCACATATAGCTGTTGGGTTCATGACATCAGACGCCACTTAGAGTACATTTACAGTCACATTTAGTCATTTAGCAGAGGCTCTTATCCAGAGTGACTTACAGCAAGTACAGGGATGGTGTGGGTGAGGTGTCTTACCCCAGAACACAACATCATGTTGGCAAAGCCAGGATTCAAACCCACAATTTTCGGATTATTATTATTATTAGTCTGATTCCCTAACCACTGAGCCACCTATGCTCTCCACCTGCCAAGACAGCCTTCTCACCTCAGTATGGAGGGTGAGGTAGGCTTTCTAGTTTCCTTAACACCTCACCTCCTTAACACCTCTCGTCTCACACCACACATGACCTGGAAACAATCACTGAGTTACAGAGAGACGCTCCTCCCTCAGTTTATAACAAGGTGCACATTTTCTGCATCCCACACACACAATGAAAATCAGAAGCTAAACTAATGTGACAGTGTCCAAACATGAGCCGTGCTATGTCTAAAGTACGTATTTACGAAAATAGGAGGTGCCTTTTCTGTCAGCGATAACCAACCTGAATAATTTGATTTGTATGTGAACGAGGCAGTCTCTCATGGACTACAAACAAACAAGCGCACACACACACATGTGTGTACACAGCACCCTGCCCGTGGCCACTGGAACCAGCAGACATGCCTTATTGGCAGTAACAGATTGAGGGTGTGCGACCCCCCATCACTGGAGCTGTTTCTGGAGCTCCGTCAGCCAGGGTCTGGACGCATCCTGGCAGCTTCCACATGCTTAGAGAAGCCACAACCTCCCAAGCACAGCAGCCCTAATGACAAACAGCACAACTCAAGCCTGGGTATGTCTGACTGCACAAGAGTTAGTTTACATTTACACTTAGTCATTTAGCAGATGCTTTTATCCAGAGCGACTGCAGGGACTTTCCCCCCTAAGGAAAGTAGGGAGAAGTGCCTTGCTCAAGCACACAACGTCATGTTGGCACAGCCAGGTTTGAACCGGGAACCTTCTGATTACTAGCCCGACTCCCTAACCGCTCAGCCACCTGACTCTTCTATTTAGTTGAGTGTGCTTCAGTTATTTGCAGTTGCTAATTTTATACTTTATTTGTGTAATTACATTTCACCCCCCTCAATACTCAATGGTACTGTAGTCAGTTGTATTCCACTGTAGCTCAAAAACTGTTTTTGGTTTGTCTGGCTATACTGCCACCCTGTGGTATTTGGATGAAATGATTAAAGTATGTAAGTAATTAAATAATATTTGTTTATATACTGTCTGTATTCATATTCTAAATCCTAAAAGGTACATGTGTTTTATGCACATGCCCTGTTCAAAACCAACACATTTGGTGGTGTTTAAATTTCAATACACATGCTCTTTCGCACAAGCCACTTATCACTGAGAATACGCACTACTGTGTACATACCCCTCCTCCCCCTGTACTATATCCATTGTCTTCCATATACTATACCTTTATTTTATTTTACACTCATACTTGCTATAGTTTATATGCTCCCTTCTGTACAGCTATTGACCACTTCTTACTTTTATTTTATATCAATATATCTTATTTAAGTTCCATACATATTCTTTGTATGCACAGTAAATTCCATGTTTGTTTAACTTGCATGGCGAATAAAAACTCATTCTGATTGCGATTTGCTTCCATACCTCTCTTACATCCCATCCAGTAGATGGCTGTATTTCACTTTTAATGTTTGCTTGTCATCTTCCAGCAAAACGCAAAGAAGAAGAAGAAGAAGCATAAAACTCCTTCACGGTCTGGACCAATCACAGCCGAGCTTCTGGACCAATCACAGTCGAGCTTCTCTTCTTCTTCCGTATTTCAAACCTTTGGCGGTTGACTTTGCAGCGTTTGAGCTCGAGCTAAGCGATAGAAAGTCATTTCATCGTGATTTTCTCTGATGTTAGATTGAGTTTATTTTAGTTTGTTATAACTTATAATGATGAATTCAACTATTGCTAATCTTCTTGTCGGACTCTCGGTCAATATCAGCCGGAGTGATGGTAAGCTAACTGACAATAATATAATATAATAATAAGTGTTGACAAGCTGTCATGTTGTGACTAAGAAGTCAGTTCATCATTTTCCATAATTGAACATATTATTTATAATAACATAATATTAAGTTAATGTGTCAGGCCTTCTGTAGCTCCCACTGGAGATATAGTTGAGATTCGGCATATTTGAGACTCCCCGACACAGATCTATCTCCTGTACATCTAGATTAGATTAATAAACTTTATCTAATCTAGATGTAGAATCGCTATTTGAAGCATAATAATAGTCAATGTGACCAATGTGTTTGTGTTTCCAGGACGGGTGCATCCTGCCAACGTCAAAGCTGTGGATCAGCTGAAGTGCACTGTGATGGTGGAGTGGCATGAGAAGTCTGTATGCCGAGGAAAGGAGGTGAGACCCCGGGTCACTTGCTGCAGAGACGCCCACCCCTTCTCCTGTTGAAGCTCAGACTCATAGAAAAAAAGAAATTAATGATCCCTTAATTAGCCCCCTAATGAAGAAATGTCACAGGCACACACATATTCAATGCATTGTGAATGAAACCCAGGCCTTCTGCACATGGTAGGCAAGAATCCTACCACTGAACCACCGGTGCTGCCCAAAGGCTGCCTATCGACCTTAACGTCAGTGTTCAACAGTCTCTGATTTGGGTTTTCACTGTTGTCCTGTCATCATGCTTGGGATTCAGATTAAGCTTGGGTTTAGAAATAGGGCTGCCACGATTAGTCGATTAGCCACGATTATGTAGACTAACAAAATCGTCGACAACTAATTTAGTAGTCGACGCATCGTTTTTGTATTTTTTTAAACTTTGCTTTTCTCAATAAACTGCGACAGTGCATCTGCCTTCTGTCTCTCACACACACCTACGCACATGCGCAGTAGTGGTAATCGGCGTCAGGCCTGACTTTACTGTGGACAGACCAAAAATGTCTTAAATGTTTTGCAAATAATCTTTTTGCTATTCGTATGCAACATAAGCCAATTTAAACTAATCCGAAATAATATTTTATGTATTTCTAGCCGTTTTCTCACAAAACCCCTTTTTATGCGAGACTTTGAAAAGTTCCACCGCATTAATCTTTGATTTTGTGGCACCAAGAATCTGTCAGGTTCTGATCAAGCTCTGCATTGTTCTACATCACATCTCTGCTTCTGTCCAGCGCGCGAGCTGCTCAGGCACTCCAATCCTGATGTTACAGGCTGGTAAAAAGTCTTATTCAAGAGGCCAAAACATAAAATGTATAGCTTTCGATTTTTTTCAAAATTTGATAGATTGCGTATCATTGCAGGACCCAGCTATACTAGAAGTAAAAAAAGTTGTGCTGATGGGTTACAAGGGGGAAAAACCAACTTTTGTCATCATAGAACGTTCAGATTTCAATGCATTCCTATGGGATTTTCATCAACATGACTTCAACTTGATTTTTCTCAAAATGTATATATTTTTAAATTGATTGAACATACATTATTTTGAAGAAAACAACCTAACCTTTCGTTTAAGATATGTCTCCCGGTTGTGCTGACCCTCTACGAAAGGTAGCCAAAGCTTCAAAAACTATAAGCAATATTTTCATATACTTTCTCAATGTTGATCGCAACCAACATTTGATAGAATTAAGGTGTAAGTGTCTACATGCTAACTGTCATAATTGTTCTTAATTTATTGCAAGTAGTCGCTCGTTATTGAGCTCTAAAAAGGACTTGGACCTTAAAATTCCGGTGCCATTTTCATAGGATTCGCTTTTAGCCACATTCAGGCTAAAGATGACGTCAGAGACGTTCAATTCAATGTGTTTGCTACCAGCGCTCTAGAATCACTTGACAGTTGGTTAGCTTGGCAAGGAAAATTATTTAGAAAAGACGAGAGGAACTCAAAATAGCAAGGATGGACGCTATTTGACACTTTTCTTTCCCCCTTGATTTAGATAGAAGTGGATGAACTATGGAACTTGAATAAGGAGTTGCTGGAACACATAAAGGCCTCCAGTGAACCATCTCCTGTTCCCCCTCCAGAGAAGGTAAGTGTCCAATCAGCACTGAGCTGGAAGCGACAGTCAGGTATATGACATCTATATGACAAGTGGCCACAAAGTGTTATTTCTTACCATTTTAACTCAGTGGATTCATCCATGTGTCTCCAGAAATATGAAGGTCGTCTCCGCTCGTCACGGATACCGGCTCCCTCCAATCGTAAGTGTGAAACGTTTCCTCTGTGTTGCTGCGTTGTAAAGACATGTGTGCCTGTGTTGTGTGACGTGTTGGATGGTTATGGACTGAGAACTAATGGTGCTGTTTTCCTGCATAAGACTCAGCACCAGCTGTCGTTCCTGAGGAGACAGGTCTGCTTGTCCCCTGCCTTCATCAGACTTCCCCTTGCTTAACTTACCTGGGCGAGTTATTGGGTTCTGGCTTAGAAAGTCCAGTGTTGTGATTTGGATGATTCCAAACCGTGTACAGATGTTCTTCCTCAGCCTGTATTATATGCATGTGCTGCTCTTCTAGTCCACCTAGGATGCTTCTTTCTTCTCTGGTCTTGGCAAGGGCCACATCGGTCCCTTTCTAACACTTACAGGTGATGCTAAGATGCTTCTGAATACTGCATGACTGGTTAACGTCACCATTTGGATGATTGCACTTCTTCACTAGCGCTAGCAGCCTACTGCACCCTGTCTACTGTGCTGGGATCAGGAGATTGAATCGAGGTGGACTGGCTGGGATCACTAGGGAGAAATCAATGTGTGTAGGTCCCGTAGGTGAAGCCTGTGTTCATGCCTTGGCCTTGTATCTCTCCTCAGTCCCCAGGAAGTCTGTGGTTAGGCAAACGTGTTTGTTCCGGCTCCCTGCTCCAGTGTCAGAGCCGGCAGACGTGAAGCCTGAGCCTGAGTCTTCAGAATACTCCACCGCTATCCTCAGATCCTCTGGTCAGTAGCAGCGTGTGTGGGTGGAGATTATGTGGATCCTCAGCTACAGTTCCAGCTCTGTGGCCGCCTGCTGATATTGATTCATGCTGGTCTATGGTTGCCTAGGGATGTCTAACAAGAAGCAGAGGAAGAACGAGCCCCGACAGACATCCACACTGCCCCCGGTCAGCGACACCTTTAAAGAGAACGAGGAGCTCAAACCCACCACCTCAGCAACAGGTCAGCTCATGATGAACGCCATCCAGTTAGCGAGGCCAGCGTTGGGAAGCAACACACACAGGATTCCCTCATGTCATTGGAATGATATCTAGTTCACTAGATCTCCCTTACTAGATGACTGTTGCTACTGTTTTAGGCAGAAGAAAATCGGTCCTGCCACAAGACTTGAACAAGGGTAACAAGAGGATGTCATGCTCTGTCAAAGCCTTGGACAACAAGAAGGGAAAGGTGAGACCAGAGGCTTGTGTCCCTGACACAGACCCAGATCTCCCTGACATTAACAAGCCATGATAACAGACATGACATTTGGATGCGTCGGCTTGATTTGTGCCTGGGTTTGATGTACATCTACATGTATTAATTTAGCAGATTCTTTTATCCAAAGCGACTTCCGAGAGAGCTTTACAAAAGAGTCAGTAGTCAGATTATGAAGCGTACATTGTGACAAGAGCATTCAGTTAAACAAGTTACAATGAAATAGCATGCATCTAAAACGTGCAATAATATACTTACTAGACCTAGTCTAGACTTGCTCTTGGTCTGTGTATTTGTAACCACTACTTAGACTGTCTTCTTTGCCCCATCAGGGTTTAAAAGCTCTGACCTTGTGGTGGTATCATTATCTAGCATGTCAGTGTAAATGTCTTCGTACATTCTTTTTTTATGCCCTCTAGTTTGGAGACGCTAACCGGCCAAACAAGCAGTTCTACCAGATGATAGAGGAGTACAGGGAAACCCTGACCAAAGTTCCCGTCTCATCAGATGTGGTAGGACCTCACAGGATCTCGGCTTGCAGCCACTGAACACTACACCCTGGCAGCTAAACGGCTCTTTGTGTTTCTTCACAGCCTAGAAATCATCGTATCTGCGTGTGCGTTCGAAAGAGGCCGTTAAACAAGCAAGGTATGTTTCCAAACTAGGATTTGCAGTTGGCGAGGTATTCGACACACGGCAGTAGGGTTTGGGTTCTGTTTCCAACCATGTGTGTTTGTAGAAAAACAAACTCTTGTCTCTCTCCTCCCTGTCTCAGAGCTGGTGAGGAAGGAGATCGACGTGGTCACCATCCCCGGGAACGGTTGTCTGCTCCTCCACGAGCCCAAGACCAAGGTGGACCTGACCAAGTACCTGGATAATCAGGTGTTCCACTTTGACTATTCCTTCGACGAGTCGTCTACTAATGACATCGTCTACAGGTGAGTTTGACCAGCTGTCATCTGGGGTGAACTCCTTCTGGGGGAGCACATGATAAACGTATTGCGTGTTCTTATTGGTTGCACTCCAGGGCATAGTTCACATAAATAACGCAGTATTTCATATGTTCTTACACTTCACAATCCTGTTTTACAGCTATACTTGGCTTTTGGACTCGGCTCACTCTTTAGGTTAAAGTTTGTGTTGTTTGGAAACAGACTTTGGAAACAACTATGATTGTATTTTTTTGTCCTTCTCTGGGGTTAGGTTCACTGCCAAGCCTCTTGTCCAGACCATCTTCGAGGGAGGCATGGCAACATGCTTTGCATACGGACAGACAGGAAGTGGAAAAACTCACGTGAGTCTTTCTTTAGTCCTGGAAGCACAGCTTCTGTTCTCTCACTGGATGAGGATGTAGGGGAGTCGGGTAAAGCGGGTAAAGGGGTCAAGCTAGTAATCAGAAGGTCTCTGGTTCGAATCATGGCTGTTCCAACATGACATTGTGTCCTTGGGCAAGGCACTTCACCCTACTTGCCTCAGGGGGGAATGTCCCTGTAAGTCTCTCTGGATAAGAGTGTCTGCTAAATGACTAAATGTGTTCTTCACTGTTTAACTGATCTTCATCTGTCCAGACAATGGGAGGAGATTTCTCGGGGAAAAGCCAGAACAGTTCCAAAGGGATCTACGCCTTAGCCGGTAGTTACTACTCCAGTAGTCATACGTCACGTACGTTTGGCCACAGTGCCCTAGCACCGTCCTGTATCGTTCGCTAGGCTAACTGTGTTTTCTGTGGCCGTCCATCTCCCCACCCAGCCCAGGATGTGTTCACGCTGCTGGGACAGAGGAAGTTCTCCAGCCTGGATCTCAGCTCCTACGTCTCCTTCTTTGAGATCTACAACGGCAAGGTGAGGATGGAAGGTGGGGGATGCAGTTCTCAGTTCTGTAGGTGTATGAGAAGCCCTCTGTGCTTGGGGGATGGCAAGCGTAGGCAACCCTGGTCCTCCAGAACCATCGTCCTGAAGATTTTAGATGTTTCCCTGCTCCAGCACACCTGATTCAAATGAATGGGTCATTATGAGGCTTCCACAGAGCTTGATAAAGGCCCATTCATTAGAATCAGGTGTGCTGGAGCTGATTAACATCTAAACCCTTCAGGATTATGGCTGTGGGGGACCACAGTTGCTTACCGCAGGGCTTTATGAATCAACTGAGCTTAGACTTGACGCCTCCCCCCCCCCCGTGGTGTGCAGGTGTACGACCTGCTCAACAAGAAGAGCCTGCTGCGTGTGCTGGAGGACGACAAGCAGCTGGTGCAGGTGGTGGGCCTACAGGAGAAGGACGTGTCCTGCCCCGAGGACGTCATCAGGCTGATCGAGATGGGCAGCGCCTGCAGGTACCAGCCCCCCTCTGAATGTGACCGTCCGATTGGTCCACGGAGATGTCTAACCTGATGTGCTCCATCCTCATTGGTTGGATTTAAATGAGAAAGGAGACCCAAGTTTGACATCTTTTGAGGTTTCTTGTCCCTCTTCGATACTGTGTGAGTGTCTCCTTCCGTTAATCTACCTTCTCTCCTCTGGTCTCCCTCCTCTTCTCTTCCAGAACGTCCGGCCAGACGTCGGCCAATGCCAACTCATCTCGCTCCCACGCCATCCTGCAGGTGATCCTGCGCAGGCGAGGCAAGCTGCACGGGAAGTTCTCATTGGTTGATTTGGCGGGCAACGAGAGGGGGACGGATGTCAGCGGCAACGACAGAGCGACCATGGTGGAGACGGCCGAGATCAACCGCAGTCTTCTGGCTCTCAAGGTCAGCTAGCCCAAGCGACTAGCTCCAGTTGCTAGCAGATGCTAGGTGGACTAGCTCCAGTTGCTAGCGGATGCTAGGTAGATTAGCTCCAGTTGCTAGCAGATGCTAGGTGGACTAGCTCCAGTTGATATCAGATGCTAGGTGGATTAGCTCCAGTTGCTAGCAGATGCTAGGTGGGTTAGCTCTAGTTGCTAGCAGATGCTAGGTGGGTTAGCTCTAGTTGCTAGCAGATGCTAGGTGGATTAGCTCCAGTTGCTAGCAGATGCTAGGTGGGTTAGCTCTAGTTGCTAGCAGATGCTAGGTGGACTAGCTCCAGTTGCTAGCAGATGCTAGGTGGACTAGCTCCAGTTGCTAGCGGATGCTAGGGGGACTAGCTCCAGTTGCTAGCAGATGCTAGGTGGACTAGCTCCAGTTGCTAGCGGATGCTAGGGGAACTAGCTCCAGTTGCTAGCAGATGCTAGGTGGACTAGCTCCAGTTGCTAGCAGATGCTAGGGGGACTAGCTCCAGTTGCTAGCGGATGCTAGGTGTGCTTGTCAGCTGTCTGATCCTCTGCTGCTGTTTTCTTGTAGGAGTGTATCCGTTCTCTGGGCCAGAACAGCGATCACATTCCATTCAGGATGAGCAAGCTGACCCAGGTGCTGCGGGATTCGTTCATAGGAGAGAACTCCAGGACCTGCATGGTAGGAACATGACGAGTCTGAATGACAGACTTCTGTCTGTTCAAAGATTCTCTCATTAGAGAGGGTCAGATGGCTCAGTGGTTAAGGTGTTGGCCTCATGATCAGAAGGTTCTGAGATCGAGCCCCGGCTGTGGCTATGTGATGTTGTGTCCTTGGGCAAGGCACTTCACCCTACTTGCCTCAGGGAGAATGTCCCTGTACTTACTGTAAGTCGCTTTGGATAAAAGCGTCTGCTAAATGAATAAATGTAAATTAGAATCACACACCTCCCTTACATTCAGTCATTTAGCAGACGCTTTTATCCAAAGCGACTTACAGCAAGTACGGGGACATTTTCCCTGAGGCAAGTAGGGTGAAGTGCCCTGCCTGAGTACACGTCATGACGTCACAGCCGAGAATCTAACTCGCAACCTTCCGATCACGAGCCCAGTGCCTTAACCGCTGATCCACCTGACTCTCCTTCCTCTTCTCCAGATCGCCATGGTGTCTCCTGGCATGGTGTCATGTGACTACACCCTGAACACGCTACGCTACGCGGACAGGTACACCAGCGCACGCTCCTCCGGCCCCTGGGGGGGGGGGGGGGGGGGGGGTAACCCTGGGGGCGGGTTCTGTTCATGTTTGTGAGGTGAACTGTTGGTCCTCCAACTCTGCAGAGTGAAGGAGCTGAACGGCACGTCCAGGATGGGCGAGCTGGACGTCCCTGACAGTCCAGAGGTGTCCCTGGAGGACTGCTCCTCGGAGGAGGTCAGCTCCGAGCCCAGCCCCACCACTACCAACCTCAAATCTGTTATCAGCCACTTGCAAGATTGCAAAGTATTCGAGGTGTTGGACGGACCTGTGTTTTGCTCGTTTGTGCCGTTCCCTTGTTCTGTCTCAAGCAGCCTCAGTGTTATGAACATGGTAAACTGTATATACATTTCTTTTGATGGTTTCTGACCGTGTTCTGGTGTTTGAACCAGGACTCCATCGTGCCCATGACCAGTGTGTTCGACACTATTGCCCAGGTGGCAGAGATGGAGGAGAGAGTTCGTGAGGAGCTCAAGGTACAGCACCCAGATCACCCGGGCTGGTCCCTGTGCTCTGACATGGCCTGACCTGTGTGTGTGTGTGTTCAACAGAGGGGCGAGGGGCTGTTGAAGTGTATGGAGAAGACATCCTATGACGTTGAGGCAGGCCTTCCAGAGCTGGAGGAGTTCGCCACCAAAATACTAGGTCTGGTCCCTCCCCTTAAAGGAGCAGCTTTCCTAAATGGTTACCTGCACTTGCCTTTACTGGTCAAATACCAAAGCTAAATGGTGTTGATTATGTCTTCATTTAATCTGTGCTCACCTAGATTGCAGTGTGCATAATGTATTCAGCTTTTCTGTTAATATGGCCGTTCATATTTGTAGTTCACCACGAGGATACTTTGAGGTAAAAAGCTGTTTTGTACTGATGTCTCTTGAATTCTGTCCACAGAAAGAGTAAGAAGCCTGCGGGCTGCGGTCAGCGAGGAGCAGATGGCCCGTGATGCCCCCAAAATGGCCTACCGCTGAGCTGTGTGTCCTCTTGTAAAATAATCATACCCAGTGGTGTCAAACTCGTGCCATCGAGGGTCGAGAGGACACAGGTTTTCACTTCAACCTAGCACTACTCCAGCTGATTTCACTAACGAGTTTCTCTACTTGGTGCAATCAGCTGGAGTAGTGCATGGTTGAAGTGCAACCTGCACCCTCTTGGCCCTCGACGGCACAAGTTTGACAAGATCTAGCTAGTTGGTGGGTGAGTGTTCAATCATGCCATGTTCAGTTCAGTTTGTATGTATTTTAAAGTAGAAAATAAAGTTATTTCCATCTTTTCTCGATGGCTAAGACATTTCTTGAAACATTCAATCATTTTATAAAAAGTCAATTTCCAAAACCTGACTCTTCTGGGTAAATCACTCGCCATCAGAAAACATTGAACTGCTCAAAATAAAACAATGCTTTCAGATAATGAACACAGCAAGTTCAATTTATAAACAGTACAGAGCAGTCGTTAGACAATTCTTTGGGGTGTGGACAACATTCATAGCAGGTGAATTCTATGTTTGTTAATCTTGCATAGGGAATAAACCCCATTCTGATTCTGAGGTTATCATGTGTAAAGTCAAATGTATCTGCACAAATGCATTCTTTTAATTTTTATATATATATATATATATGTTTGTATGTTTATATTTTGATACACAGGATTTTGGTGTTTTCAACACCCATCGATGCTTTCCTGATGTCAGTTCTGCATTTCCATTCATCAACTGGAAGGGAAGAATCCTTCACTGAGGGGTAGTTCTCGAGGAATTCCTCTGTGACAATTGTTGGAAAGAAAGATAGCCTTGTGTGTATATACACACAAGGCTATCTTTCTTTCCAACAATTGTATATATATATATATATATATACTATCATCTGAGTTGTCAAAATATAAGTATGTGTAAGGCTTTTTCCGTGTGTGTTCTTTTAAAATAGATACGGAGTCTCGTACTTCAAGTTTAATGAAAATAGTTGAAAAAGGTTTACAGAGCTCCGGGTCGAAAACAGTGTCCCTAACGGCAACAGAGTTGAGGTTGGTTCACCAAGTCCAACTGGCTGTCTCTCGCTGACCCGGCATATACAGGTCCTTCTCAAAAAATTGCATATTGTGATAAAGTTAATTTTTTTCTGTAATGTACTGATAAACATTAGACTTTCGTATATGTTAGATTCAATAAACACAACTGAAATAGTTCAAGCCTTTTATTGTTTTAATATTGATGATTTGGGCAAAAAAAAAGTAAAGAAAAACTAAAAATCCAGACAGACTCCTCTGTCCTTCACTTCAGCAGCTTGTTAGCCATCTTCCTGTTTCACACAGAATAGGGAGAGAACAGCACACCTGCCAAACACTTCTACTTTGCCAAGTTCTAATTACTGTATCTAGTAATGCAATATATCATAAGAAGTAAACATGGTAATGCAATTAACTTGTAGCATGCTTTTCCCCCACACATTGCTTGTAAAAAAGGACTATAATAAAGTATTACACGATTGAATTTAAAATATTACAGTAACCATAACAACTCAGCCCTGACAATAAAGTAAAACCAGGGTAAAACTCTGCTGGATCCAGCCTTGAAAACACTCCACACCTGTGTCACCACAGGCCAGTTTCACTGTAGTTTTACCCTGGTATACGGGTCTTGGTCATTCACCTTCCACCACCACACAAAGTACTACAGTTGGTTTGAGAAAAGGGCTGTATGGTGGAAGGTAAACATTTATATTAAAAAGTGCTGGGCGATGTTGAACTATTCTCGTACATGAACACCATGGTGAAAGCTGACGTTGCCCCAGCAACAGTAGCTAGCTGTTTTTGTGCCCTACGCACCAGCATAGGTGCTTATGTTTCAGCCTTACAATGGTAAACATTTAGACTTAATTCAAAAATATTTGTACGTAAATTAACATTTCTGTACATTATTTGAAATGATTTTTCATGCATGTTCATGTTAAAAAAAATCTTTATATTCATTGTTACAGTTTTTTTTTCTGCTGCATCAAAGCAATCAAGAAAAACTGTAATACTTACTGTTAATCAAGGTAGACTTTTCTTGGTATTACCTTTAATGAAATCTTGAGCAATTTGCTTATTTAAATAAAAATGTGTGTTCCGGGGTTTAAATAGCTCTGCCCTTGTCTACATGGCTCTGTGCATTCTGGACCTGTGTCATCACCAGACAGCTGGCTCATGCCCCATGATGCACTTCTCTTCTGTCCCATCGGTGTGGGAGGCCTCCATGAGATCCTCTCAACCTCTCCTCTCCTCTCTCCTGCCTTTCTTCTCCACGACCCCAAACCTCCAACTATACACAAGTCCAACTTGTGTATACAAATACCATGCAAGCAAAAGCGGACATATGACAAATCAAGGCTCCAATAAACAGGCTCGCGCTCAACCGTTTTCCCAAAAGGATCAAAATAAACAAATTCTGCCGGCAACTGGGTGGCCTCAGCTTCACGGTGTGAGGCCCAAGCAGCACAACTGTTTCCTATGACTGCAACTCCCCCCCCACTCCCCCCTAACCACTGCTTAGTGGGTGGTATCCCTTCCCCCCTTCTCCCACCCAGCCCTCCCTCCCCTCCCTCCAGCCCCCTCCCCCAGTCAGTAACCAGTCACCAGGCCTTCCTATTCTCACACGCAGGCCAGGCCAGCCCTGCTATGTTAAACACTTTCCAGTGGCCTTGTATAATAACCACCAATGTTCCACTTTTTCTCTCTCTTTCTTTTGAAGTCTGCTCGCCAGTTCCATACCGCTTAATAAGAGAACAGTTTTTTTGTTGTTGCTGTTATTCTTTCCCAGTTTGTGATGACACAGAGCTTTGCTCTCATGTCTTTTCTGTTTGAAAGGAGAAGTTTTATGTTCGGCATAAATAATAATACCCACATTAATCCATTTTTGGGACTCTAAAATGTGCAAAGTTCCATTGGCTACTTTGGTGTCCAAGACTGCATGTTTTCCTGTTCACCTCGGTATTGGCAGCCAGAGCTGTGTCTCTCTGTCTTTCATATCATAACTCAGGATCAGAGCTGGATGGTTTCCATCCCTGACAGTGATGTCGGCTCTTGAGTTCTTCCCTCCTTTGTTTTATCCATTTAGATCGGGAAGCCTCTGGTAATCTGGCCATCACAGGCAAGAAAATGCTGACAAACAAGGAAAGGTGTTCAAATCTGGAGGCATGTGTGTGTGGTGCTGTGTGTGTGGTGTGTGTGTGGTGCTGTGTGTGTGGTGTGTGTGTAGTGTGGTGTGTGTGGTGTGTGTGTGGTGTGTGTGTATTGTGGTGTGTGTGTATTGTGGTGTGTGTGTAGTGTGGTGTTGTGTGTAATGTGGTGTGTGTGTGTGTGTGGTGTGTGTGTGTGGTGCTGTGTGTGTGGTGCTGTGTCAAGCTGGCTGTGTGTGTGGTGTGTGTGTGTGTGGTGCTGTGTGTGTGGTGTGTGTGTAGTGTGGTGTGTGTGTGGTGTGTGTAGTGTGGTGTGTGTGTGTGTGTGTGTGTGGTGTTGTGTGTAGTGTGGTGTGTGTGGTGTGTGTGTGTGGTGTTGTGTGTAGTGTGGTGTGTGTGGTGTGTGTGTGGGGTGTTGTGTGTAGTGTAGTGTGGTGTGTGTGGTGTGTGTAGTGTGGTGTTGTGTGTAGTGTGGTGCTGTGTGTGTGGTGTGTGTGTGTGGTGTGTGTAGTGTGATGTTGTGTGTAGTGTGGTGTGTGTGTGTGGTGTGTGTGTGTGTGTGTGTGGTGTTGTGTGTAGTGTGGTGTGTGTGTAGTGTGGTGTTGTGTGTAGTGTGGTGTGTGTGTGTGGTGTGTATAGTGTGGTGTTGTGTGTAGTGTGGTGTGTGTGTGTGGTGTGTGTAGTGTGGTGTTGTGTGTGTGTATTGTGGTGTGTGTGTATTGTGGTGTGTGTGTAGTGTGGTGTTGTGTGTAATGTGGTGTGTGTGTGTGTGTGGTGTGTGTGTGTGGTGCTGTGTGTGTGGTGCTGTGTCAAGCTGGCTGTGTGTGTGGTGTGTGTGTGTGTGGTGCTGTGTGTGTGGTGTGTGTGTAGTGTGGTGTGTGTGTGGTGTGTGTAGTGTGGTGTGTGTGTGTGTGTGTGTGTGGTGTTGTGTGTAGTGTGGTGTGTGTGGTGTGTGTGTGTGGTGTTGTGTGTAGTGTGGTGTGTGTGGTGTGTGTGTGGGGTGTTGTGTGTAGTGTAGTGTGGTGTGTGTGGTGTGTGTAGTGTGGTGTTGTGTGTAGTGTGGTGCTGTGTGTGTGGTGTGTGTGTGTGGTGTGTGTAGTGTGATGTTGTGTGTAGTGTGGTGTGTGTGTGTGGTGTGTGTGTGTGTGTGTGTGGTGTTGTGTGTAGTGTGGTGTGTGTGTAGTGTGGTGTTGTGTGTAGTGTGGTGTGTGTGTGTGGTGTGTATAGTGTGGTGTTGTGTGTAGTGTGGTGTGTGTGTGTGGTGTGTGTAGTGTGGTGTTGTGTGTGTGGTGTGTGTGTGTGGTGCTGTGTGTGTGGTGTGTGTGGTGTGTGTGTGTGTGTTGTGTGTGTGTGTGTGTGTGTGTGTGTGTGGTGTGGTGTCAAGCTGGCTGTGTATCTGTTGGCCTCTGGGCTGTTTCACACAGCTCGGAGGATTCCAGCTGTCCACAGGAATATTTTCTCTGTGCAGCGAACATTGGCAGCGGCTGGCGCTCTGTTCCCATCACCTCCACAGACTAAATAAACACACAAACCACCCAGAGAGTCCAGTGGAGGAGAGCGAACGAATGGAGCAGAGCAGAGAGGGGGGGGGGAGGCTGAGGAGGAGAGGCTGATGAAGAGAGGCTGAGAAGGAGAGGCTGGGGAGGAGAGGCTGATGAAGAGAGGCTGGGGAGGAGAAGCTGGGGAGGAGAGGCTGGGGAGGAGAGGCAGGGGAGGAGAGGCTGATGAAGAGAGGCTGGGGAGGAGAGGCTGGGGAGGAGAGGCTGGGGAGGAGAGGCAGGGGAGGAGAGGCTGGGGAGGAGAGGAGAGGCAGGGGGGGAGAGAAGGAAGGGAAGCAAAGGAAAGGCAGGGGAGGAGAGGCTGGGGAGGAGAGGAGAGGCAGGGGGGGAGAGAAGGAAGGGGAGCTAAGGAAAGGCAGGGGAGGAGAGGCTGCGGAGGAGAGGCTGCGGAGGAGAGGCAGGGGAGGAGAGGCTGGGGAGGAGAGGCAGGGGAGGAGAGGCTGGGACATGGCGTGGGCCTCGAGCTTCCTTCCCCTCCTGCCACCCCTTTATTTCATCCTCATCCCTCCTCTTCCTCAGTTGCAGGGGCGGTTTGCGTGTATGTTGCCATTTATCTTGCCCTTTCCCTGTCATTAACTTCCTCTGTCATTTAAAACACACTTAAGGATTATACAAAGATGAGAATATAAACGTTATTTTGTTTGCTTACCTTTATGCATTTTTATGTGTTTCAAAATCCAATGACTCGAGGTAAAATGCTACGCCTTCATATAAGAAGCGGAAAGTGACGTTTGGAGCCGCCAGTTTGCGTTCCATTGCAGTCTACCCTGCTTCCAGCAGAGGGCAGTCTAACTGATGAAATGAATGGCATGTGAAAGGCTCGAGAAGCACTCAAGCTAAATAGACCCATGTCTGCCATGCATATGGAAAATCTACTAATAATGTAACAAAAAAAGATCTAGTGCAGTGCAGCCATATTAGAGTCCACCCATGTTAGAGTCTGTGTTTATCCAAAGGTTAGTTAGCTCAGCTGGTTGGTCTGTTGGTTTGTTTGTTTGTCCACAACACCGTAATGAGCAACCAGCAGATGGGTGGATACACACAGGTGCAACCACACAAGGTGTTGTTCTGAACTGTTAGACTGCATCCACCAAAACTCCAGGAAGAACCACAGGTGGTGTCCAGTTCCAGCTCTCCTCTCGGTGGAAAACAAACAAAATCACGTTTTAAGCGAGTGGAGCGAAAGATGAAATGGTCGTAGTTCTGATTGCGTTTCGTGAAGAGAGAGTTTGGATGTCTGGTTCAGATTACTTTGCCATTACATCACATTGGGTTGTTAGTTGTCACGCTCAAAAGGGAAGCAAAAATGTGTCTCAGTCCATTTGAAAGGGCATTCCCTCAATGAATCTTAAATATGGTTAATATGAAATACATGTGTGTAGCGCTGAGGACCTGGGCTGGCCTGCAGCCCCAGTTCACAGGGGTGGATGCCTGCAGGGACCACAGCGAGTCAGAGGCTTGAGACAGCCAGAGCACTGGGGCATGATGGTGCTGGAGCGAGGGGCTGGACAGGGGGCTTCGGTCGGGGCTGGGCTGGGGCTGGAGCTGGGGCTGGTGCCTCGGTTGAGGCTGGGCAGGAGGCCTCGGTCGGGGCTGGGTGTGGGGCCTTGGTTAGGGCTGGGGGGTTGTTTGGGGCTGGGGCTAGGGCCTTGTTCAGGGCTGGGCTGGGGCTAGAGTCTTGGTAAGGAGCCACAACTGGGGTTGTGGCTATGCCCGGGGGATGGGTTAGGGCCGGCTCTGAGCGCATAACCAGGCTGAGCTCAGCTGCATCGGGGCTGGGCTGGCACATCGCTGGTCTGGGCTGGACTGTGGTGGAACCGGGGCGGGGGCCGAAAAAACCAGGAAGACACGAGCTAGACTGCGATGGGTCAGGGGCTGAGTCGTCTCTTAAATGACTAAGGCAGAAACGTGTTAGTAGGCTACACTTCACACACTGTTCATATCAACTCCATTTTTTTATTAGTCCGAGTCAGACGGAGCAGAACTCTTGTTTGTTCAGAGAGGCATGTGGAGCAGCAGTTCCACTGAGCTACAGACCATGTTGTGCCCACCACATGAAATGAGGCTGCCAGTCAGCGCCAGGGCTTCATTAGCTTTTACTGCCACTCACATGTGTTAGATTACAGCCCTCCAGTCTCTCCTTCCACGCAGTTCCACCACCCCCCCCCCCACCCACCACCCTGGCCCTGCCTCCCATTGTAGAGAACCTCCAGATTATTTTGTACACACACACACACACACACACACACACACACGTATGTTTACATGCGTACGCGCAAAGGCATGTGCACACATGCATGCAATTATGCCCGGTGGGCCTCACGCACATGCATGTTTACGCATGTACATAGGCATGCGTGCGCGCTCGCACGTAAGAGGACAAAGAACCCCCCACACTCAGACCCAACACGTAGGTGTGGAGTTCGTAGAGAGACATCAGGCGTGCGTGTGGAACCCCACACACACACACACACACACAAAACTAAACAATGTTGTGTAACACACACCCTTGCGAATGTGACCAGCATTCAAACTGTTATTTTTTTAACCAAACAAACCACTTCTAAATACTAGGTTTGCCTTACGAGCTCATATTTAGGCTCTTCTGTAAACAACACCAGCCAGAATGAATCAATTAAAAGGGCATTACGCTGGTTCCTGTTTAGTTCAAATGTGTTTACTCTGCTGGGGCCCGCCTGCCTGGAAATTCATATTGTTCCCCCGATCCGCAAGGACATAACAAATTACAAACACATTTGTTAGTCTGACGTACGTTTAGTCGATGTGGAGAGACGGATTTACCTACGCTTGTCCTGAAAACGGAGAATGCTGAGAGAAGTGGTAAAATGGCTGCTCTCTACACATCAGCAGTATCACTATCCAGAGCCAATGTGAGTTTTCCACAGAGCAATAAGATTCAGAAGAAGGGACGACATATTTAATTTCTTTAGTGGTTTGCTAATTCTTCTATTCATTATTTCATTTTTTGACACATAGTCCCCCCCCCCCCCCAACACTACACACACATGCCAGGGCACAACACACACACACACACACACACACACACACACTAATCAGCCCTATTGAATTCTCGCAACAATGGCCGCTCATCCTCTGACCACCCAAGAAGCTGAGGGGTGTGTTCCCTCCCTCCTCCTCCTTCTCCTCCTCCTCCTCCCTCCTCCTCCCTCCTCCTCCTCCTCCTCAGTCCTTCTCCTCCACCGCTCGGTCCTGGTTCCTTCTTTCTTAGATCTGGTTATCTCCCGTGAGAGATGGGAGATACTGCACACACACACACACACACACACACGGCTTGTTATTTTCAAATGACAAGGTTGAACAACCCACAAGAACACACACACACACATGCAGAGGAGCTCCTGTCCTCAGCCTCTCTTTCCCCTCCCTACGATCCCCCCTCACATCTTCAAACCACCGACACTAATCTGTCTTGATAAAGTTGATGGGAGTCAGCGGCCTGAAGCGTTTCCTCAGGATCCAGTCAGAGAATAGGAGCTCCCCCCCTCCCATCGTGCTGCCAAAGCTCCAGGCAGTCACTCTCCGCTTGTTGGCCGGACCCACCGGGGCCGTGCCAGCCAGGCGAGCGGCCCAGAAGCATGAATGAGCGGTAGTGCCGCATTGGCCCCCTTCATCGGCCCCTCCTCCCCCTCCTCCTGCTCTCCCCCCCTACTCACCCCTCCTCTTCCTACGTCAGTCCGGACCACAGGAAGCGACAGCTACAACAACGTCAGTTGCCCAATTTCTCTGAGCTTCCCAACGGAAGCCTCGAAACACGTCTCTTAGACCTCCTATGATGTTCCAGCAGAGAGGGAGAGAGAGAGAGAGAGAGAGAGAGAGAGGGAGAGAGAGAGAGGGAGAGAGAGAGAGGCAGAGAGAGGGAGGGAGAGAGGCAGAGAGAGAGAGAAAGAGAGAGAGAGGGAGAGAGAGAGAGAGGAGAGAGAGAGATAGCAAGAGGGGGAGAGAGAGAGAGAGAGAGAGCGAGGGAGGGAGGGAGGGAGGGAGTGAGGGAGAACAGAAAACCACTTGGCTTTCAAGACGTCTGGAATGACTTTGTATCTAAATTAAGTTGATTGAACCAATGCCATCTTAAAAGTGTATAAAATTGAAACATGTTTCACTTTCATCCCTCTCCACGGCTTGTTACCACTTAGCTCTAAATGCAACCATGCAAGGAGGCAGCAAACACTGTGACAGTTACCTCAGGAAAGACCTCCTTGTTGCTTCCCAGCGTTTCTCCTCATGGATTCTGGGGGGGGGGGGGGGGGGGGGTATTTGGTAGCGTAGCCTCAAATGAGTCACTTTCAGTTACAACTTAGTATTCCTGTCAAAAGGTCCAGGTGTTCGCAGGACCTTCATCAAAAATCCTATCTGGTGTGTTTCAGGGAGAGAGAGAGAGAGAGAGAGAGAGAGAGAGAGGGACCGAGAGTGAGAGAGTGAGAGAGAGATAGGTAGAAAGCGAGAGATGGATGAGGGGCAGAGTTCAGAGAGAGTTTCAAGACGTTCCTTTGCAGGACAGTGTTTGGGGAGAATTGTAAACCACGGTTTGAGTGAAAACAGACTGTGCAGCGAATCTGGTTCACCTGAAGTTGAAATTCCGACTGTTGTCCCCGCAACCGTTAGTGTATTAAAAGAAATATAAATTACAGCCTCACCCCCCCCCCCCTCCCCCCCCTCCCCTCCACCTCTCCTGTATCCTCTTCTACTCTCTCTTTTCTTTTCGGTCTGTCCTGTAGCTCCAGGGCGTAAGACAGTAACTTCAAAAGACCGCAGTGTATCAGATTCAGACAGGACCCAGGCTGCCTGACAAACGACATGTTGTTGTGGGAAACACAGGAATTTACAGCATCCACCTTTCATCTACACAGGTGGGCTGGTTGCTGTGAGAGTGTGTGTGTGTGTGTGTGTGTGTGTGTGACTGTAGGTGTGTGAAGCACCGAGTGAGGCGGGCCCACGAGTCATAATAACAAACCAGGAAGCCAGGCTGTGCTTCTCGGAGTATCGCTGAAGGAAGTGTTTTGACAACTGCATCTGAATGAGCTGTTAAAATGACCGTCTCTACAGTCACAGATCCACTGTCTCTTCCACATGCATATCAGAGGCGTCTGTTGACACCATGCTGTTGACACAAGGACAGGTGAGCTCTGATTGGTCGCTTCTAATCACTTCTTAATAGGGTGAATGATTGTCTTTGTTATTTGGTTAGCTGCTCAACAAATAGCTCACGGAGCCAGTGGAGGTCAGTCAGGTTATTAAGATAGGTGTAGTATTTACCCAGCAACCCCAGAGGACCTGTCCTGCACTGGGGGGAGGGGGATGAGAATAGACTCACACACCAACACAATCCCACCACAGCCCCCCCATGAAGAAAGATGAGAGCAAACGAAGAGCATTTCTTTCCATTGAATTTATTTTGTTAGTTAGATTCCTATAGAAGGCGAGGGAACACAAGGGGATTCTTGAGCATAGTGTTTAGGAAGTCACAGTGTTTTAGACATGGACAATTAGAGGAACACTTTGAAACATCATGACACAAACAGCACAGGATGGAATATGGACAGGCAGGTCCAGAGAACATGGCCCCCAGTCTGTCTGTCTGTCTGCCTCTCACTTCGACTTCATTCTACAAGTGCACCCTTTTTCTCCAAACAAACAAAAATCAAAATAAAACAAAATGTCGGAACCCCTTTCCTCCCACTCCTGTAACCCCCCCCCCCAAAAAAAAACAAAACAAACAAACCCCAAAACAAAACAAAACCTCAGCAACAAATAGATATAATTATATATAATATATATTTACTCTTTGAAAATAGAACTTCAGTCTAGTGACTAACATCTGTACAAACTACAAAAATAAAAATTTAATATAAATAATTTATATGGCATGACATACATTTGAAATAAAACTACAACCTTATGCAGGACCACCCAGAACCCCCCTCCCCCTCCACCCCCCCCTCCCCCCTCCCCCAAACACACCCTGCAGCTATGACTTTCTAGAACTTAACTCTGGTGTGTCTGAATGGAAGCATTGAATGCTGGTATCTCTCTGAACCTGATCGACGGATTCTTCCAGAATGCAGAGGAGCTAATGTTTTCTTTCATAACACTATTTACAAAAGAATGACCAGCTGCCACTTAAAGAATGTGTACATTTCCCTGCATTTCAATTGGCAGTGAGTGACGACCAATACTGAACAAACAACTGAAATAATACGGAGAAAAAAAAGCAAAGTATAAACCAGTATAGCAGTATTGCAGTATAGCAGTATTGCAGTATTGCAGTATTGCAGTATAGCAGTATTGCAGTATTGCAGTATTGCAGTATTGCAGTATTGCAGTATAGCAGTATTGCAGTATAGCAGTATTGCAGTATTGCAGTATAGCAGTATTGCAGTATAGCAGTATTGCAGTATAGCAGTATTGCAGTATTGCAGTATAGCAGTATTGCAGTATAGCAGTATTGCTGTCATAGCAGTATTGCAGTATTGCAGTATAGCAGTATTGCAGTATAGCAGTATTGCTGACTTGCATGAGGCCTACAAATGGGAGAGCGAAAGAGAGAGAGATTGAAGAAGATGTTACTGCACTAAAGGCACAAAGCCTTTTCTATTGCCCAAAAGGTAGCCACAGAATAAGCCTGGGTGAAATGTCAATAATTGCACAGGGCTGTGGCATTGCTGAACACGACCCCCTACAGCAGCCAAGCAATACACACACTGGAGAAGGAAAAACTAAAACTCCCTTTGCATTTCATAGAAAATTCCCTTTCGAGCTACAGACGGGTAAAACGACTCTTGTCTCCAAAATGAAACTGCTTGACAGAGTGAATATCACCCAATGAACAGCTTAGAAACACTTTTGGAGGGAAACCTCTGGATCGTAACTCCTTCAAGTAATACAACACACAGACTGCGAAGGACAACCTGGCAAGCTGTCGAACGAACACACAACCTGACTGAGGTGCTGCTGGTGACGGAAGATTCCGGACAGACCTGGACAGCCACAGGTGAAGCGTCCCGGACAAACACAGACGTAGAAAATGCAGAAACTGAGACTGGATCACATGACTGAACAGTGAATGAGACTGTCTCTAAGTCAACATGTAAAGAAGATATCGACCACGTGAACGGAGACGTAGCACTTATGCCGGACTTTGTAACAGTCGGCATGATGTTGTTGTGAAGGCACAATGGTTGAAATGATGAAAACAAAAGAAAAGACACAAAAGGATGAAGATTCTCCCACTGGTTCTGGAAAGAGTGCAGTGAACAGCCTAATATGGCCGGTCAAAGCAGTGTAGAGAGCGTGTATTCCGGAGAGAGACAACTCACATGGAGCGTTGAAGTAAACCAGAATTCTGTTGACTGTGTGTGGGGTGGGGGGGGCGGGGCACTGCATATTTTCAAGGCAAAATCAATTCAATTCTTTTGAAGTATAGCAGCAAAACAACAAACACTGACCTTGTATTTTTCATAAACCTAATATCTTAATAGCATCTTAATTTCTCCGGACCATTCTTTTTACATATAGCGCATCATCTATACAAGAGGAGGGAAACACCTCCTTCAAAGAAATCATCTTATACATCTGAACCTTTACACACGAGAATACCCAAGTTATACAGTACTCTTTTAAATAGCATTTTCCCTCTTTTTTAGTATTAAAATATATACTCATAGATTTATATATTCTTAAACAAGACCATCTTAATATCTTTTTTTAAAATAAATCTTCTTGTACAGTCTGTGTGGAGCTTTATGTACAGGTCTGAGTGTTCAGGCTCCAGGAGGCAGGAGGCAGCAGAGTTATGCCCAGAAAAGGAAGGGCAAAGTGGGGGGAAGAGTCTAGCAATCTTTGGCTGCCTGGTTCCTTGGCCCACCTAGAGAACAGGAGGAGAGAGAGGGCAGGTCAGAGACGCAGTCAAAGAGCATCGGATGATAACAAAGTCAAATAACATCCGATTCCAATCCACCAAGCGAGCTTTGGGGAAGCTAGCCTGAAGTCTCAGGCCTCACCTTGTGCCTGTTTTCCCTGATGGTGTTGGTGGTGTTGGAGGTGTTGTTGGTGGTTTTTAGTTTCCATGTCTTCAAGCTCCAGAGAGTCTTTTTTAGCTGGCATGCAAACTATCCCTCCAGGGAACCTGTGAGTCCGCTGGCCCTCGTCAGAGCAGTCCGTCTCACTGTCCTCGTAGCTCTCGTGCATGTAGCCCTGGTACGCCCCGGCAGGCTGGGGTGCACGGCAACCGTCACCGACGCCGTGGCCGTAACCATGGTGATGGACCGCCGCCCGTGCTGTTAGTCCTGCTCGTGTGAGGCCCTCGGTGGGCCTGAGGCCTGGGGCCACAGTGACTAGTCCTCCCCGGGCCCTGGGCCTGTCGCTGGGTAAATGCTGCTGCTGGGGCCTCCTGGAGCCCTGCTCATGCTTGCTGTCCCAGCAGGAGAGCTGAGTGCTGACGGGCAAACACTCACTCAAATGTTCCTTCTGATTCTCTGTAAACGGCTTCACCACCTAGAGAGGGAGGGAGGGAGGGAGGGAGGGAGGGAGGGAGGGAGAGGGAGAGAGAGGGGGAGAGGGAGGGAGAGGGGAGAGAGAGAGAGAGAGAGAGAGAGAGAGAGAGAGGGAGGGAGGGAGGGAGGGAGGGAGAGAGGGAGAGAGGGAGAGAGGGAGAGAGGGAGAGAGGGAGAGGAAGAGAGAGATGGAACGGGAGAGAAAGAGGGAGAGAGAGAGAGAGAGAGAAGGTTAGCACCAAGATAGCCTTTGACGTCCACCAAGAGTAATGGTTTGTTGACACGACATGATCGATAGCCAGACAGCGGCTCGTACCGTGAGTCTGGGGAAGCTGGGGTTCTTGCTGGCCTCCCAGCAGGATGTGAGAGGGGGTGGGCGCTGCCGCTGGAGGCTGGAGGGCTGATGTAGGCGCTGGGGTCGCAGTACTTATACTCCTCCTCCCCCAGCCCCGAGGTGGTGGTGGTCTCAGAGTAGTACTCCGAGTCCGATGACTCAGAGAAGGCCTGCTGGCGAGGTACCCCCCCCCCGGGGGTGTGGCCCCGCGTAGTAACCGTGGTGGGTCATGGGTGGGGGGAGGGGCTCGGGAGAGGGGGGTAGGAAGGCGGTTGGCGTTGTCGGCGGGGGTGACTTCTGCGGGCGGGCCCCAACAGGGAGAGGAGGACAGGAAGGAGGACGAGGCCGTTGAGCATGCCCAGTACGGTCAAGATGGCCCGAGGACGGCAAAGAAGTATCTGGAAGGAGGAAAAACAAGAGAGATGGAAGGATCAGAACTGAAGCTCCTCACACACTGGAATCTGATACAGGCAGCAGGGGGAAAAAAAGTGTTTATGTTTATGTTTGAACTGTGTAGTGTGTGTGTGTGTGTGTGTGTGTGTGTGTGTGTGTAACATGGACCACCCTCTCTATCATGGCCCAATTTTCCTTCTCTTTCACTCCATTCCCCTTCCATGAAGTTCTTCTATCCCTTCTCCTTCCCTCCTTCATTCCCTCCTTCATTCCCTCTTTCATTCCCTCTTTCATTCCCTCCCTCCCTCCCCTCCTCCCTCCCTCCCTCCCTCCCTCCCTCCCTCCCTCCCTCCCTCCCCTCCCTCCCTCCCTCCCTCCCTCCCTCCTGGCGCTCTGTCAAGCGTGGAGGCATTCCTGGGCTCCGGCCCCCTGAGGGAGCTCTCATCTATCACTACGCCACCGCTACTTCCTGGAGAGATGTGTTTACATTAGCCAGCAGATCCTACACGTCAGAAACACTCAAAACCCCCCCCCCCCACCCCCCCACCCACCGCCCCACCCGCCCCCCCCGCCCGCCTGCCCCAACCCCTCCCTCCCTCCCTCCCTGTCTCTCTCTCTCTCTCTTGCTGCCTACTTCACTCACTCTCTATCCCTTCAACCTCACTCTTCCCCCTGATCTGTCCACTGTACGTGGAGTCAGAGAAATGGATGGAAGAGAAAGAAGGAGAGCGAGGGGGGGAGAAAGAGAGAAGGAGATGGGGAGGGAGGGAGGCAGGGCGGAGGCAGGGCGGGGAGGGAGGGAGGCAGGGAGAGAGGGAGGCCCCCCCTATCTGGCCTCCCAGCTACCATCACCACCGCTGCTGCTAATGTCATTTTCCCTTCAACAGCTTAATATCCCTCCTCATCGAGCTCTGGTTACAGTCTGCTGAGGGCGAGGCACCTCGCTGTTTACATTACGCCTGCCAGTGAAGACCTTGCACTTCCTGCTTTCTACTTCCTACTTCCTGTCACGTCCTGCCAGCCAGACGCTTATCGTGAACCACTCAAGGAAGGAAAGATCGCCAGGACGACGGCAGGCGCTCCAAATGGAACCTCCATCTTTGTAACCAGCGGTAGTTTAGAACCCCGGAGGCTAGCCTCTAAGAGGAGGGAGGACAGCCCCCAGCCTCTAAGATCTGCCCCCAGCCTCTCAGCCGTGAGGACAGCCCCCAGCCTCTAAGATCTGCCCCCAGCCTCTCAGCCGTGAGGACAGCCCCCAGCCTCTAAGATCTGCCCCCCAGCCTCTCAGCCGAGGTATCTGGATGGGAATCTACATTACGGTACAGAAGAAGAAGTCATGCCTGTGTTTGTGTACAAAGGGTCGGGGGTAAACCAGCCCTCCCTCCATGCTCCAACTCAAACAGCCTTTGATGCTCTTCCCCTTGTGTGTGCTTGTGGTCTCCCCCCCCCACTCCTCCCTGCCTCTCTGTCTGCGCTGGGAGCAGGGAGCAGGCCTGTTGTGGGTGGTGCTACGGCCCCTGCAAGGACCGAGTGGTGGTGGGGGTGGTGGGTGGGGGAAGGGGGGGGGGGGGGGGGGTGTTCACTGTGAGGTTCCAGGGTTTGTGCGAGCCTAGCTGCTGGCTGAGGGAGGGCAGAGTAGGGCTGCCACAAGAAAGGGTGCTCCAGAAAATTAGAGAGCGCTCCACTTAAATGCTAACAGAAAGCAGAGCGGCGGGCCTCTGCTGCCCGCCAGACTGAAGGGGAAAGAGAGAGAGCGAAAATTGTTGAAGAGAAAAGAGAGGAAGAAAAAAAAAACAAGAAGAAAAAGAAACAAGAAACAAGGACAAGGATAATAACTGAGGTTCCAGAACTTTCTTTCATCCCCAAAGCCGATCCAACCACTTATGCTTCATTTGTGTCACACCTCGGAAGCGAAGGTCACGTTCGGCGTTTTTGTACGTCGGCCATGTTTTTTCTGCTCCCCCTTCTCTTCCCTCTTTCACATCGCTCTCTCAAGCCGAACGTGAGAGAAAAAAGAGGAGAAGGAACTTAAGCGGGTTATGAATGATTTACTTCATCAATCTCTCGGATTGCATGACTTTAAACATGCTCTTTGACTGGTCAGCCTCTCCTCTCATTTCAAACGAACGCTTGAGCCACATAAAAACAGGCAGAATCCGGCCTGGTGGCCATCTTCCCTTTTCTCTTCTTGTTAGCGTCCACATCATTGGATTCAGTCGCTCACTTCGACACCACACAGAGCCTTCTACTCCTCCCAACCAAAAAAAGGAACGCAAAGCAAAGTGACTTGTTTATTTGAGTCAACATTCCAAAACTGGACATGATTTATCCGAGAGAGAAAGACAGAGGGAGAGAGAGACACTCCGGGTAAGAGAAAGACACGCACACTCAAGAGAGAGAGAGAGAGCAGAAGAAAGAGAGAGAGAGAGACATCAGAGAGAGCGAGAAGAAGTAAAAAAGCTCCAGCATCCATGAGGCTGGGGTTGGTTTAGACCTCCAAAGAAGATGGAGTGTTAGGAATTCTGTTGTTTATATAAACTGTAATCTTTTCCATTCGGAGTCAGTGGGCTGGGGGTTGTGGGTGGGGGGCTGGGGCGGCAGGACAGGGCCTGCTGAAACCAGGGCTGGGGCTGTTTATCCAGTGTGCCACAGCCAGGAGATGTTTACAGCTGTGTATTTATGCTACTCCCCCAACTAGTAGGCCTGCTGGCCTCAGCTCTGGGACTGCTACGTCTAAACAGGACCTCCTAGGGAGCTGTTCACCCCCTCCCTCTGAGAGGCAGCGAGGAGGCTAGGAGCCTAGGAGGGTAGGAGGCTAGGAGCCTAGGAGGCTGGTAGCCCGGGAGGGTAGGAGGCTAGGAGCCCGGGAGGATAGGTGGGTAGGAGGCTAGGAGGGTAGGAGGCTAGGAGGGTAGGAGGCTAGGAGGGTAGGAGGCTAGGAGGGTAGGAGGCTAGGAGGGTAGGAGGCTAGGAGGGTAGGAGGCTAGGAGGGTAGGAGGCTAGGAGGGTAGGAGGGTAGGAGGCTGGTAGCCCGGGAGGGTAGGTGGGTAGTCCAACACCACACCAATATTCCGGAGCCTTCTAGGTTCTACCAAGAACCAGAACCGAGGGGGGTCTTTGAGAGGGTTCTTACCACAATGACCGCAGCAGAACCACTTTGGCAGCTTTTGTTCTGACAGCGTATGCACGTCACATGCTGGTCTTTCAAAGCCGCCCCCCCCCCCCCCTCTCTCTTTCTCTCTCCCACTCGATCCTTCATGTCCTCAGTTCCTTCTTTTCTCTCCATTCTGGGTGGAAAAACAACTTCCAAGTTCCATCCTCCATGCCACTGCTCTACTCCAAACACTTGAAGAATGCTTCCTGACCGAACCTCCATGTCCGCTGACAGAAAGCCACCCTGGGTGTATTTACATTATCGCTGTACTGCCTGCCTGCCTGCCTGCCTGCCTGCCTGCCTGCCTGTCTGCCTGGCTGTCTGTCTGCCTGCCTGTCTGTCTGTCTGTCTGCCTGCCTGTCTGCCTGCCTGGCTGTCTGCCTGCCTGCCTGTCTGTCTGTCTGTCTGCCTGCCTGTCTGTCTGTCTGTCTGCATGTCTGTCTGTCTGTCTGCCTGCCTGGCTGTCTGCCTGGCTGTCTGCCTGCATGTCTGTCTGCCTGTCTGCCTGGCTGTCCTGCCTGTCTGTCTGCCTGGCTGTCTGCCTGCCTGCCTGTCTGCCTGGCTGTCTGCCTGCCTGCCTGGCTGTCTGCCTGCCTGCCTGCCTGCCTGCCTGTCTGTCTGTCTGTCTGTCTGCCTGTCTGTCTGTCTGTCTGTCTGCCTGCATGTCTGCCTGCCTGCCTGCCTGCCTGCCTGGCTGTCTGCCTGCCTGCCTGCCTGCCTGTCTGTCTGTCTGTCTGTCTGTCTGTCTGCCTGGCTGTCTGTCTGCCTGGCTGTCTGCCTGCCTGCCTGTCTGTCTGTCTGTCTGTCTGCCTGCCTGGCTGTCTGCCTGGCTGTCTGCCTGCATGTCTGTCTGCCTGTCTGTCTGGCTGTCTGCCTGCCTGCCTGTCTGTCTGCCTGCCTGTCTGTCTGTCTGTCTGTCTGTCTGCCTGTCTGCCTGTCTGCCTGTCTGCCTGCTGAGTGGTTGTTTGGTGGTGGGTCTATCGGAGGCTCTTCTCAAGGCTATGGTTTGGTCTGAGCTGAGCCCACAGTCATTTGAAAAACAGCACTATTTGCCTCTTTTTTCCCCATCGAGGCATTTTAGCAGTTTGAGGAAAGGGAAACAATTTGGACCAGAAGGGGGCAAAAAAATCAGTGGGTGGTGTGTGTGAGTCGACATGTGTGTGTTTCGGTGTGTGTGTGTGTGTGTGTGCAGGGTGCTGAATTGCAACTGACCAGTTTAGAAGCAAATTTATTGTGATCCCCAATATGGCCACCACAGCTCTCAAATGGGTAAGCGGAATGTTACAGATACCCTCTGAGAGTGTGTGTGTGTGTGTGTGTGTGTGTGTGTGTGTGTGTGTGTGTGTGTGTGTGTGTGTGTGTGTGTGTGTGTGTGTGTGTGTGTGTGTAAGCCACCACCCAGTGGGTAAAAGAACATTTACATGTTTACGAGCAGCTGCTGCGCACCCTTGATGTTTTCCCCATTTGTTGTGCTGCGAGGGTGGAGTTTGATGACTGAGAGTGTGTGTGTGTGTGTGTGTGTGTGTGTGTGAAGGTGTCGTCAGCAAACTTGATGATGGAGTTAGATCATACATTGGCTTGCAGTCGTGGGTGAAGAGGGAGTAGAGGAACGGGCTGAGCACGCATCCCTGTGGTACACCTGTGTTTAGTGTGATGGTGGTGGAGCAGGAGTGGGCTGACCTAACATGCTGTGGTCGGTTGGTCAGAAAGTCCATAATCCAGTGGCAGAGGGAGGTGTTGATGCCCAGCTCTCCAAGTTGGTGATCAGCTTGGAGGGGATGACGGTGTTGAAAGCAGAGCTGAAGTCTACAAACAACATACGGGCATAAGTGTTATTATTGTCCAGGTGTGTCAGCACAGAGTGCAGCGCTGAGGAAACTGCATCATCTGTGCTCCTATTGCTGCGGTAGGCAAACTGGTGAGGGTCAAGTGTGGGTGGAAGGTTGGTCTTCAGGGCTTCAGAGCTCTAAAACACAACCAGGCTTAAATGAAGCCTGTGGATCTGTGGGCTGGAACTACCGGGATGCTTTTTCTACAGGAGAGATCCCACAGTGTGGGTGTGCGTACCACTTGTTGTTGTTGCGTCGTAAATTAGCTGCAGCTGATGGAATACTGATCCCAAATGGAGCTATCAAAAATAAACGGCTGGCCGACATTTTCGGCTTCCGAGGAACACGTTTCGTGAAAACGGAATTTCACGCAAGCTTGGAGTTGAGGTGGGAGTTAGGTGGCTGAGCGGTTAGGGAGTCGGGCTAGTCATACGAAGGTTCCCGGTTCGAATCCCGGCCTGTGCCAACATGACGTTCTGTCCTCGGGCAAGGCACTTCACCCTACTGGTACTTGCTGTAAGTCGCTCTGGATAAGTCACGAGTGACTTCCTGCACTGGCTGAGCGTTGATCCCCTGTACTGTGGAGAGGCAGAAGCCAGAGATGGCACTGAAGAGACAGGAGTGTTCACTGTGTGGAATCAACTGTCAGGTCAGCCTCTTTCCAACCTCCAGAGGCCGGGGTGGAGGAGGGGGAGGGTAGTGGGGTGGGGGCGGTGGAGGGGAGTGGGGTGGGGGAGGGCGAGGGGGGAGACTTTTGGCCTGGGAAGAACTCAAAACAGAGAAGGTGAAGTTAAGAGCTAGATCTAGAAAAAGGAAAAAAAAACTTATTGATCTCACACACACACACACACACACACATCTGCAGCGAGATTCGCTTCTGAAAAACACACTGAACATCCAGACCAGACAAGGTGATCATAGACCACATGAAGAGCAGGGCCAAGCTGGAACTCACAACCAGAACTAAGAGGTCAAGTCAACAGGCAGGTTACATTAGCATAGGACATCAAGCCAAGCCAGGCCAGGCCAGGAACATGTGTGCTACATTCCCCTTCCATACATCAGCCTGTCCTTGTCTGTCTAAACAGCAGTGCAGACAGGACCCTGGAGACAGACACAGCTTAGACAAACAGGCCAGAAGGACCGGAGCTCCAGAGACCGGAGCTCCAGAGACCGGAGCCCCAGAGACCGGAGCCCCAGAGACCGAGCCCCAGAGACCGGAGCCCCAGAGACCGGAGCTCCAGAGACCGGAGCTCCAGAGACCGGAGCCCCAGAGACCGGAGCTCCAGAGACCGGAGCTCCAGAGACCGGAGCTCCAGAGACCGGAGCTCCAGAGACCGGAGCTCCAGAGACCGGAGCTCCAGAGACCGGAGCTCCAGAGACCGGGAGCTCCAGAGACCGGAGCCCCAGAGACCGGAGCTCCAGAGACCGGAGCAGGGCTGTCCTCTCAGACAACCAACACCCTGCTCAAACTGCCCAGAGCTGGGAGGGGAAAACAAGGTTAATGGGACAGGGTGTGTGGTGTGTGTGTGTGACAGAGAGGGGGGGGAGAGAGAGAGAGAGAAGGGGAGAGAGAGGAGAGAGAGAGAGAGGGGGGAGAGAGAGAGGGAGAGAGAGAGAGAGAGAGAGAGAGAGAGAGGGGGGGAGAGAGAGAGGGGAGAGAGAGAGAGAGAGTAAGAGGAGAGAGAGTAAGAGAGAAAGATAAATAAAGAGAGCGATGGGGGGGGGGGCTTGTGGGGGTGAACAGCCTTGAAACAAAGATCTTTGACTTCTGCGCTGAAATAAACGGCTATAGTGTCGAGGCTTTGGGTTGATCTGACCCAGCTTGGAGGTATCACAAGGGAGACATACTGATTTCACCCCCTCCCCCCCCTCCCTCCCTCCCTCCCTACCTCCCCCCCCTCCCCCCCTCCCTCCCTCCCTCCCCCGTCCCCCTCCCCTCCCTCCTCCATCTCTCAATAGAGCAAAGCCACGCATACCTCACATTTTAAACATTTAAGCTAAGACGCTTAGAAGTATTCAAAGCACTTGTTGGGACCGCATTCTCCCGGGTCAGAAAACCACGAGGCCTGTTATCTGGAGTTTGTACATGTTTAAGCATTTATGTGTGGATAAAATGTGCCTGTCTTGTATGAGCGTGTGTAAATGGTCATATGTGGCCTATATAAACGCCTTAAAGCTTCAGCTCCGTCTGGGTGTGTTGCCTCAACAGTGTGTGACATCCTTGCAGGCTGCATGCGTGTGTGTTTGTGCATGGGTAAACTTCCCGAGGTGTGTGTCTGGACGTGCACATTGCTAGTGTGTGTGTGTGGGGGCGATTTCCTCTGGCAGGGAAGCGAGCTGGCAGCTGTTGTGGCCTCTCTCTTATTGGGCAGGATTTACAGTGGCTCTGGCTCCCTGAAGTATTTACGAGCTCCCAAAACACCTCTCCCACACAACAAGACCCACAGCCCAGCCCCATGGACCAGGACCAGGACCAGGGCCAGGACCAGGACCAAGGACCAGACCAGGGCCAGAACCAGGGACCAGGACCAGGACCAGGGCAGGACCAGGACCAGGACCAGGACCAGGGCCAGGACCAGAACCGAGACCAGGGCCAGGACCAGGGCCAGAACTAGGACCAGGACTAGGACCAGGACCAGGGCAGGCAGGACCAGGGCCAGAACCAGGGCCAGAACCAGGACGAGGACCAGGACCAGAACCAGGGCCAGAACCAGGGGCCAGGACCAGGACCAGAACCAGAACCAGGGCCAGGGCCAGAACCAAGGACCAGCCCCAGAACCAGAACCAGGACCAGGACCAGGACCAGCCCAGGACCAGGACCAGCCCCAGGACCAGCCCCAGGATCAGGACCAGCCCCAGGACCAGGACTAGCCCCAGGACAAGCCCCAGCCCCAGGACCAGCCCCAGGACCAGTCCCAGGACCAGGACTAGCCCCAGGACCAGGACCAGCCCCAGGACCAGGATCAGGACCAGCCCCAGCCCCAGGACCAGGACCAGGACCAGGACCAGCCCCAGCCCCAGGACCAGCCCCAGGACCAGGTCCAGCCCCAGGATCAGGGACTAGCCCCAGGACCAGGACTATTCCCAGGACCAGCCCCAGCCCCAGGACCAGCCCCAGGACCAGGACTAGCCCCAGGACCAGGACCAGCCCCAGGACTAGCCCCAGGACCAGGACTAGCCGCAGGACCAGGACTAGCCCCAGCCCCAGGACCAGACCAGCCCCAGGACCAGGACCAGCCCCAGGACCATCTCAAACCCTAGGACCATCTACAACCCCAGGTCTAAGGTAGAGGACCAGGTCTAAGGTAGAAGACCAGTCTAAGTAGAAGACCAGGTCTAAGGTAGAGGACCAGGTCTAAGGTAGAAGGCCAGGTCTAAGGTAGAAGGCCAGGTCTAAGGTAGAGGACCAGGTCTAAGGTAGAAGGCCAGGTCTAAGGTAGAGGACCAGGTCTAAGGTAGAGGACCAGGTCTAAGGTAGAGGACCAGGTCTAAGGTAGAAGGCCAGGTCTAAGGTAGATGACCAGTCTAAGGTAGAGGACCAGGTCTAAGGTAGAAGGCCAGGTCTAAGGTAGAAGGCCAGGTCTAAGGTAGAGGACCAGGTCTAAGGTAGAGGACCAGGTCTAAGGTAGAGGACCAGGTCTAAGGTAGAAGGCCAGGTCTAAGGTAAGATGACCAGGTCTAAGGTAGAGACCAGGTCTAAGGTAGAACACCAGGTCTAAGGTAGAGGACCAGGTCTAAGGTAGATCTAGGTCAGAGGGACTAGGCAGAAAGTAAGGCTTAGATAAAAGCCCAAAATTGGTCAGGATTGAACAGACTGGGGAACAGACCAGAACCAGAACCAGAACCTGGACCCCACAGGCCAGAACCAGAACAGAACCTGGACCCCACAGAGTACGTAAGAGACAAAACAAAGAGGCGAGACTCTAGCAGCCAAGCTCTGCTTTGTTCTGGCCGAACAACACAACCCAGTCTAAGACACGAAGTAGTGATGACATAGAGGATTAGGAAGCCTTACCCAACAAGTTGTGTGCAGGCGCCTAGTGCAGTTCACACACACACATACACACACACACACACACACACACACAACCACCCACCTCAACCCAAAGCCTCTTGAAAAAACAACTCTTTATGGACGCAAGAAAGGGAAAAACAGAGGGAGGTGAAAGAGAAAAGAAAGAGGAGAGAGGGGGAGGGGGGGGGGAGGCCACCGCCACAGTAGCCAGGCACTAAGCTGGAGCAGGAGGTCTGGGCTAGAAAGGATGGAGGCAGGAGGAGGAGGAGGAGGGAAGGGGAGGAGGAGGGAGGGGGGGATGGGGGGGGAGGAGGGGGAGGCAGAGAATGGGCGCTGTACACTGGGCGTGCTGCTGCGCGGGTCACACTCACTTCTTCATGATGGACTTCCTGACGGCTAGCCCCTCCTCCAGGTCCGCCTCATTGGCCAGGAACAGCAGCCTCTTCCCCGTGCCGTCCACTCCCACAAAGTCCCTTTGCTCACCTGGTACACACACACACACACACACACTTACAGACCGAGGACCGTACACTAAGGCTATCCCCTGAGCCCCGAGCACTGACCGTTGACCACATTCCTAGAGCGACCCCTTCCAATCTTCTAGAATCCATTAAAACCAATCTAATTCATCTGCATTTTGAGCGGGGATTTGAACCTACGACCTTCGGCATGCATAACCCATGAATCTAGAGAGCGTCTAAGACCCAGGACGGGGTTTCTGCTGCAGGATCTAACCCAGCTAGTAAGGTGTGGCGATGAGATGCGACCAAAGCCCAACAGGGGTGGGGGGGTGAGGGGTGGGGGGAGAGGACATACCTGCTTTCTTCTTGCCCTTCTGGCCCGGCACGGTCTCGGTGAACTCGAGGGCCTTGCTCATCAGCATGGCCAGCGTGGCGTTGTGAGGCCCGGAACAGGTCCACCACCTCGTGGAGCGCCGCGTCCGTGATGAGGTCACAGCTCACCACCAGGACGTCCGTCTGGAGGGAGAGACGCACACGAGGATCACCTCAGATCCGTCAGTTCAGGCTCACGACCTCCAACGTTTGAATATTTCATGGGAAAACAGTTTCCTGAGGTGAAGCGGTGGAACCCTAGAAGCTCTGGTTCTAGCAGTTTATCAGAAGAAGTTCAGCTCTGTTGTCGTCTAGATAATAAAGATTCATTTAGCAGGACTCTTTTATCCAAAGCGACTTAAAGCAAGTACAGGGACATTCTCCCTGAGGCAAGTAGGGTGAAGTGCCTTGCCAAGGACATCTCAAATAGCCACAGCCGGGGAATCAAACTCGCAACCGTCCGATCAAGAGGCCAACGCCTTAAACCACTGAGCCATCTGACTCCCATAAAGTGTTTTTTACTTTATTTACACTCCCCCCCCCACACCACACACACACACTCACACACACCTGGATTTACAGAATCCAAACAATGCTTCAGTCCTGACCACGCTCAGCAGGATCATACCTCACTTCCCCTCACATCGCCACACTAACACGCTCAGCAGGATCATACCTCACTTCCCCTCACATCGCCACACTAACACGCTCAGCAGGATCATACCTCACTTCCCCTCACATCGCCACACTAACACGCTCAGCAGGATCATACCTCACTTCCCCTCACATCGCCACACTAACACGCTCAGCAGGATCATACCTCACTTCCCCTCACATCGCCACACTAGTTTATTCCTTTGGCCGTTTACAGTGATGCTACGAACACCAAGCATTCCAGGCTGCGCATCTGGACGACGGCAGCGTCAGCGCGGGCCGGGGCCATCCAGGACGCTCGATAAAGAACCCTTGTTGCGCCTAGCGACAGCCACAACAAAGCAGCGGTTTATGAAGGGGTGGTAGGGGTGGGGGGGTGGGGGGGGGTGGGGGTAGAGAGAGAGAGGAGAGAGAGAGAGAGAGAGAGAGATGAGAGAGAGAGGGAAGGAAAGAGGCACGTTGCTCAGGAGACGTGGTGCACCTTCTTGGGTTCTAAATATTGACCATTCCTGTCGCCTGTTAGCTAGCCGCAGCCCAGCCCAGGCCACCCCACAAGCCTGAGAGGGGGCCAGGCACAGAGGAGCCTGCTGTGCTGGGCCTGGACTCCTCACAGCCTGGGCACAGAGGAGCCTGGTGTGCTGGGCCTGGACTCCACCAGCCCTCACAGCCTGAGCTGCCTGCTGGGCCATCTGCTGCGCCCATCTCCAGGCCTGCGGATAAATAACAGAGGAGAGGGAGAGGGGGGGGCTGCTCTAGCGTGCAGGGTTGTATAAAGCTACACGGCTCATTGGGGAGGGGAGGGGAGGGGAGGGGAGGGGAGGAGAGAGGAAGGAGAGTGAAGGAGGAGAGGAGAACAGAAGAGAGGAGAGGAGGGATGAGGAAAGAGGTGGGGGGGTGAAGGAGAGGAGCGGAGAAGAGAAGAGAGGAGAGGAGAGGAGGAAGAGAAAAGGAGAGGAGGGATGAGGGAAGGAGGTGAGGGGGTGAAGGAGAGGAGTGGAGAAGAGGAGGAGAGGAGAGGAGAAGAGCTCAACCCTGACCGGTCTGCATGCCTGCTTGCCTAGTTTGCATCTCAGCTTCCTGGTTGGGCTGCTGCTCGTCACTAGCCGTGGCTTTTAGCTAGCATGACAGGCGAACAGCACACATGGTCAACAGATAATACTGAACTGGAGGGCCCCGTCACACCCCCCCCACCCCCCCCACCCCCCGCCCCATTCCTGTCTCTCACTCGCTTATTGTCTGACAGTGTGTAAGCATAACTGACCCTGAGAGTCAGGTTTTTAAAATGCTGGTGCAGACATTACAGGATAGAGGGGGGGGGGGGGGAGTCGAGTTTCATTCCTCCCCCTAAAATCCCTACTTCCATCTTAGTTATTTAAACTGTTAATCTCGAACCTATTCACCAAATAGGCCACTGAAGTTTGTCAAGCAACAGCAAAGGTCTCTTTTTTTCTTTTCTTCTTCTCCCAGATACAGTATCTCTTACGCAGCGTGCCAAAAAAACAGCCCTGCATTTATCATCTTCATCTTAACTAGCATGTGTAGTTGATTATCTAATACTGTAGCAGTGAGTGCATCTGGCTGCACACTGATGTGAGCTGTCAACAGGCTGGATAATCTGGCCCCATTAGCCTCCAGTCACAATGTCACGGGGAAAACCATCCTGTCAGACTCTAATGGCTATTCAAGACTCAACCAAAAGGGGCTTGGAGAAGGGGCTTGGAGACTTCGTGCTGCCGTAAGATACGAATACTTTCTCCGCAGGCTACGATCTGGAGGCTGTGGGTGGAGGCTAGGGGTGGAGGCTAGGGGTTAAAGCCTGTGTGAGGCTGTGTGTAGAGGCTGTGGGAGGAGATTGTGGGTAGAGGCTGTGGGTGGAGATTGGTGGTAGAGCCTCTGAGTGGAGGTTGGTGGTAGAGGGGCAGAGCAAGGCAGAGCGAGACAGGAGGCAGAGGGGGCAGGACCGAGGCAGAGTGAGGCAGAGTGAGGCAGAGCGAGGCAGAGCGAGGCAGAGCGAGGCAGAGGGGGCAGAGCGAGGCAGAGGGGGCAGAGCGAGGCAGAGTGAGGCAGAGTGAGGCAGAGCGAGGCAGAGTGAGGCAGAGTGAGGCAGAGCGAGGCAGAGCGAGGCAGAGGGGGCAGAGCGAGGCAGAGGGGGCAGAGCGAGGCAGAGCGAGGCAGAGTGAGGCAGAGCGAGGCAGAGCGAGGCAGAGCGAGGCAGAGTGAGGCAGAGCGAGGCAGAGTGAGGCAGAGTGAGGCAGAGCGAGGCAGAGCGAGGCAGAGCCGAGGCAGAGGGGGCAGAGCGAGGCAGAGGGGGCAGAGCGAGGCAGAGTGAGGCAGAGTGAGGCAGAGTGAGGCAGAGTGAGCAGAGCGAGGCAGAGAGCGAGGCAGAGGGGGCAGCAGAGCGAGGCAGAGTGAGGCAGAGCGAGTCAGAGTGAGGCAGAGTGAGGCAGAGCGAGGCAGAGTGAGGCAGAGCGAGGCAGAGCGAGGCAGAGTGAGGGCAGAGCGAGGCAGAGTGAGGCAGAGTGAGGCAGAGTGAGGCAGAGTGAGGCAGAGCGAGGCAGAGAGCGAGGCAGAGTGAGGCAGAGCGAGGCAGAGCGAGGCAGAGCGAGGCAGAGCGAGGCAGAGTGAGGCAGAGCAGGGGCTCAGCGTGGCACGGGTTCTGTGGAACAGTATCAGCTGCAGATCATCTGCCCAGGGTGCTGTCAGCCAGCCTGAATCTCTACTGTTAGGGTCAGGGGCCACCACACACTGCCTGGGCCTGCTCACTGCCAGGTGAGACCACCCTGGATGCAGCGAGGGGGGGTGGGGTAGAAAGTAGAGCAGAGACAAATGTGGAGCACAGACCCAGCAATCAGACACCCCCCAGTTGCACTGTTAAGTTGCTGAAGGCTGTCAGTAGTGAGACATTCCCATGACAACCCACCCATCTAGGGTTTTCACCCAGACTACACGTGCCCCCCCCCCCCCCCCCCCCCCACCCCCCCCCCCCCCCCGTACATCAGACAACGTCCGGGTCCGTTCGGTCGAAGTGGATTCCGGATCGAGCGCTCGGTGGATACGGTCCACTCTGCCTCTGGGAAGCCCTTCCCCTGTGTAACCCTCCAGGCTGAGGGTGAGGAGGGGTCTTCGATCCGCGTCCCCGTTACAGTGGGGGTGACAGATCGGCGCTGAGCAGGGGGGAGAGGCGGAACTCCAGACCCCCCCTGTCCCCCCCCACACACACAGCTGTGGGGGAACACACCACCCCCCCCCCTCTCCCCCTCCCCAGAATGCAGCAGGCCAGCCCTGTCAGCGCTCGTCCCTCCATTGGGACCCTTTCCTGGTCGACACCGTTCACCATTCTGACTAGGCTTCACCCTTCACTATCAAAAAACAACAAAAACCTGCTTGTGAAAGGAGTCGTCGTCGCTGCAGAGAACCCTAACCCTTCTGGGTGAAAAGCATGCCAGACAGTCAGAATCGCAGTCAACAGTCAATTTGTGGATTAATGCTTACCGCACATCTTTCAATAGACAGCTTGCTGCTAAATGGCGCTCCTTGTCATTACTGTAATAGCACAGAAACACCCATCTGTTTTCACAGTGAGAGAGAGACAAAGTGAGTGTGTGTGAGGGAGAGAGAGAGAGACATCCCTCTATGTGGGATTTGTTACCACATTGCCTGGCCTCATCTCTCATCACGCCACTTATATATGTGTGTGTGTGTGTGTGTGTGTGATCGTGTGACTGTATGAGTGTGTGTGTGTGACTGTATGTGTGTGTGTGTGTGTGCCTTGGGGGGGGGGGCATTGCATCCCTGCTTTAATCTAGTCTACCATTAAGGTGCATTAGAAAAGAACACACTCTACTGTGAGCATGCTGGAGCTGGCCCTCTCTCTCTCTCTCTCTCTCTCAGTCTCGTGTGTGTGTGTGTGTATGTGTGTGTGTGTGTGTGTTTGCTGCAGGTTGAGTGAAATGATACGGCCTCTACATCGGACAGCAGTAGTCTAGCTGTAACATGACATCATGTGTTTAGAGAATGAGCAAAAGCGAGGGGAGGAGTGGATCTGGAGGAGACCAGGGAGAGGAGGGTGTTGTGTGTGCCAGTGTGTGTGCCTGTGTGTGTGTGTGCCTGTGTGTGTGTGTGTTGAGGCTTTCAGCAGGTGAAATGAAGCACTTCTCCATGCTTCTAGGTGGAGGCCCAGGACAGGAACACACGGGTCACTGGTTGCCCAGCGGCACACAGGATCTGCTGCCTCCACAGCCTCCCCCCTCCCCCCCCCCCCTACTCCAGTCCCCACTGACCCCCAGCCTCACTGCTGGCCTCAGGTGGAGCATGGCCTCCCTCGCACACCAACTGTTCCTACTAACATCCACACTGACATAAGCACATGCTCACACACACACACACCCACACACACACACACACACACACACACACACACACACACCACACACACACACACACACACACACACACACACACACACACACACACCAACACCAACAGCTGGGGTTCGAACCCGGGGCCTTCTGATTACTAACCCGACACCCTAACCCACTGCGCCACATGACTCCTCTCTTTATTACTGTCCGGCTGAAGACTTTGCCCTGTAAGGGGGCTGACGGCCTCGAACCCTGAGCCACGTACCTTGACCTTCTGTTGGATGTGCCGGAGGGGCGTCTGCGGTCCCCATGTCAGCGTCCTCCTGGATGCACACCACGTCCAGCTTCAGCTTCACCTCCAGCTTCATCTTGGGGTCCGTGCTCAGCATCTTGTGACCCTCCTTGGTTGTTATGACGATGACCTCTGGGTCAGAGAATGGGGCAGACAGCTTGGATCAGTACAGCTGGACGGAGGATGGTTTGAGGTGCGCTGGAGTGTGTAGACAGTCTGGCGGTGGTTTCTGTGCTTGATGTGATTTGCTAATGTGAGCCAAGGTTGTTGAGGCTAAATGTACATTTACACTGAGTCATTTAGCAGACGCTCTTATCCAGAGACTTACAGTAAGTACAGGGACATTCCCCCCCTGAGGCAAGTAGGGTGAAGTGCCTTGCCCAAAGGACACAACGTCATGTTGACACAGCTGGGGTTTGAACCAGGGACCTTCAGATTACTAGCCCGACTCCCTAACCGCTCAGCCACTCTCCAGTGATACTTTCATCATCAGTCAAAAACATGTTTGCATGCATTGACCATTCAGAGGCAGAAATACAAACAGAGAGAGAGATACAAAGAGAGAGAGAGAGATACACACAGAGTGAGCTAATATTGCCCTTATATTTCAGCCATGTACTGAGCAGCACTCTGAAACAGCATGGACCACATTACATTGTTCCATCCAGCCTGAATCAATGGTTGGCTTCTACTTCAGTCAACTGGAGAGTCCAAGAAATGCTTCCATTCCTATCTCATAAAATTGGACTTTTTCTTAAGCAGACGACATCAGTAAAAAGACCCTCCACTCCTACTCCAGGTCAGAGCCCCAGAAACAGCTTCTACACCACGTTGACTGGCTACATCTGGATAAAGAACATGCATCCAAAAACAGCTTCTGGTTAGTAACCAAATATTCCTCAGTCTGACTCCAGCTGTCTTTCATAAGATAAATAATGGCATGCGATCTTACAATCAATCACAGTGAAATTTACTATTGTGGCCCTCTGAGTGGGAGAGAGAGAGAAAGAGAGAGAGAAAGAAAGAAAGAGTGAGAGAGAATGAGAGCGGGAAAGAAAGAGAGAGAGAGAGTGGGAGAGAGAGAGACAGAGACCAGACAGAGAGAGAGAGAGAGAAGGAGAGACAGAGAGAGAGAGGGAGAGCGAGAGGGAGAGAGACAGAGAGACAGAAAGAGAGAGATAGATAGAGAGAGAGAGAGAGAGAGTGGGAGAGAGAGACAGAGACAGAGACAGAGAGACAGAGAGAGACAGAGAGACAGAGAGAGACAGAGAGAGAGTGGGAGAGAGAGAGAGAGAGAGAGAGAGACGATGAGAGAGAGAGAAAGAGAGACAGAGAGAGAGAGAGAGAGAGTGAAAGAGAGACAGAGAGAGAGAGACACAGAGAGAGAGAAGAGAGGACAGAGAAAGAGAGAGAGAGAGAGTGTCACCTCTCAAACCCCACTCTCTCCAGCAGGTTGAGGGGGTACCCACAGGAGGGGCTTGTTGCCCACAAGGCAGCAGAGGTTTGGGGGTGTTGTAGGTGAGGTCCATCATGCGGGACCCCCCACCTGCAGCCATCAGCACCGCCTGCAGCTCCATCTCACCTGGAGACATCATACAGTGTTTCAACTGAGCACTGTCATGTCACCATTTCTGCTAAGATTGTATGAAATTTACAAAAAACAAACCAACAACATAATAAACATAGGGACTAAGTAAACAAGATCTTCTAACGACGGTGCACTTAGTTGTTTAGCTGATTCTTAGTGTACAAATGTCACTACTTTCTCTTTTTTTGCAGTAACTAATAATAATAATAATAATAATACATAAATAAATAAATATCCATCTAACTGACGCTTTTTATCCAGAGAGACTTACAGTACAGGGACATTCCCCCCTGAGGAAAGTAGGGTGAAGTGCCTTGTACAAGGACACAACATCATGTTGGCACAGCTGGAATCGAACTCACAACCTCCCCATCATGAGGCCGATGCCTTAACCCGCTGAGCCCCCTGACCCCCCATCATCAGGGGGTTCATCTATCCAGACCAGCTGTCAGTTTCCTTACCTGTCAGTAAGATGTGTTTCTAACAGCTCCTCACGGCAGCGTCGCTTCAGCAAACAGCGATAAAGCTTCTCTTTAGATGGATACAAACTCTTTATAAAAATAGCTAAGATAAAAAAGCTCCGTTGATGTGATTTTTAATGTAATAATGAGAGAAGTTAGTGGAGACACAGGCCATGTTGCTGCAGCAGTATCAACAGGATGAGGACATGGAGGACCACCGCTGAAATATGTCCGTGCGGAAACCTAGTCTCTCTCAATGGTTCTACCCCCAAATTCCGTAGTTCAAGCGAAATTGTGATGTTTTAATCAGACATGCAGATTGGTTGTCATCGTGATCATCATCATCATCAGCATTATCATCTTGGTTGTTTTGGGGATGTGTGTTTTTACGCAGTGTGTGTGTTTGTGCTTGTGTTTCAGCCCCCTGCTCACTCCACCTCCACAGTGCAGCAGCCACCCAGGTCTTCCAGACTGCAGCTCAACCCCAACTCACAGAGCAGAGATGTAACAGCAAATTGAACTCTGGGAATGCAGTCTGTCTTGTTTTCTCTGGACAGGAGATGAGCTTCATTTGAGGCTGCCTGCAGAGGACGCGGAGGAATAGCAGGCCAGGCCTTCTGCAACTCACTGAGGGAGAAGGAAAAGAGGGGGGGGGGGGGGGGGGAGGGGGGGGGGGGGGGGGCACATAGGGGGAGAGCGAGAGAGAAAGAGAGGGAAAAAAGGGTGGGTGGGAGGGAGGGGAGGGGGGGATCCACCAGGTTAGCAAACTGTTACGGTTTAGCTCTACTACTGCACAACTTTTGGGGGTGGTTTTTCATTTTGTAACTCATTGAACTCATAAAAAAAACCGATTTCAATGCCATGAGCAGAGAGGAAACATACCAATGGGTTCTGGTCACCTTGACACTCTCCCTCGTTGAAAGAGGAATGTTTGAAGACGTGAGAGATTTGGACTATAAGACCACCCAGATCATCATGAGCTCTAGAGACTGTCTGCCAAAAAACCCTGAGATGAACTTGTTAAGTGGACACTAGTGAAATTCAATGTACTGTTATACAGCGTGAATCTATATAACTTTGTGAATAGAGTTAACAAAACAATATAACACCACATTTCGAGTTTAAAAATGCATGCAAATGATTATTTAGCCTGAAAAAAGACCTCATTCTTTTCAAGGAGGTTTTGGGTGGCGTGTCTACGGATATAAAACAAATACAAAACGAAACTAATGGATTAAATACGTAGAGCTGATCAAAAGCCAAGAGGAAATCCTCAAATCTGCTAAATGTCCTCCTTCAAATAACACGCAACAACAAATAGCTCTTTCTGCTCTGTGGCTCTTCCTATCCCGCGCCTTTACAAGGTGTTATCAACACACAGGTGGCATCTTTTCCATCATAAAACAAGTTCTGGGCCCGATCATAAAAGTCAGTCCATTCCCCTGACACCCTGTGAGATTAGGCCTCTGTTTCTTAACCATGCGATCATGGCGTGAGCGTGACATTCAACATCCCTCCCTCTGACCCGAGGCAGGGAGGCTGCAGGCTTCGCTTCACATCACGGATGACTCCTGTGAATAGAACTGTCTGGAAATATCATTTCTTTTTTGTTGTCGTTGTTTTGTTTTTTTTTAACTTAGATCATATGAGATATTGTAAGCATGAGCATGATATGCTTTTCATTTGGTATTTTTCTTATACATGGGATATTCTTTTGCTGTTTATTTTGGAAACTTGGCTCATTGCTGCCCTCACAAATGAGGTATTTGGATAAAGGCTACAGCAGACCTATACATTTGTGTAGTTTCCATTCATCTCCTTGATTAATTGAACAGCATGGTAAGGCTTTGCTTCTCTGTAAATCAGTGGATTAGGAAACGTGGGAGTGTTGCCTTCCAGCATGGGTCACAACCAGTTGCAAATCCACGGCAGCTTGGATTTTCATAATCAAAGCCTGTCCAATAGGCAATTTGTCCACTAAAGACCTGCGTGTAAGGAGGTGTTCCAGGGCTGTAGCCAGACCACAGACAGAGAGACAGACTATGAGAGTGAGAGAGAGTCCTGGACCGAGTGAGCTCCCGTAGAGACTTGAAGCTCGGCCGCGATTTCCTCTGATTTCCTGTTGCTGGCTTCAGTCACTCCCGTAAATCATTCTCAATTCCCTTAAACAAGCCAGTTGGATTAGGTTGGTTTAGATCATAAACATTCACCGGCCAGACCACCCAAGGAGCTCCGTCTCAGGCTCTGACCAGCGCTCGCCTCCCCCGGAGCGGTGGCGGAGCGGCGCGGAGCACAAACACGCTCTCTGTGGTTCGTGTTTGCGCCGCTTCCACGGCCAGCGCTCTGCAAGGGGGCCCCTGGCTGCCATGGAAACAAAAACAGGACCCATTCATGGTCATTCGCGCACCGATGACATAGATAAACATACAGGCTATATGAGCCTGTCTGTTTGTGCGTCCAGATTTGAGATTTTATTCTGGCAGCCAAAGGACGTGTGTCATTCATTCACGCACACACACAGCTTTACCGACATGCCCTCGGAGCACAAAGTGTGTGATTCTTGTTGGGACACGCTGAAACCAAGAAAAATTGTGTTTTTATCGTCTGCTTGAAAGATTAAGGATTACGAGATGAGGTGGTGACAAGAGAGATGGAGGTCAACTATAGGGACCTAACTCACCCATGAGAGAGGGGGGTTAGGCAATAGACTATAGACATTATAGTTTAAGGATGGTTAAGGATTTGTAACTGCAGACCCAAAGGAAATCATATCCCAGGAACGTTAAAATTTGACGTTAAACGTTAAACTATTTTCATTTCAGGGCCAGTAATGATCGTAAAGGTTATACTTATTTTCTAAAATAGTTTTCCTTTAACAACTCATTTTCTTAATCGGTGTTCGTTCTATTTTGTTCATGTCACGTAAGCAGATTTTCTCACACATGAACAAACCTTGAGAGAGATGTGTGGCAGTGTGTGGTAGACACAGGAAATATCTAGGCTGCTTTTGAAGACCCGGACCAATAAAAGGTAGGCAACTCCCTGGAAGCAGCAGGGCTGGTGGGCTGACATGTCTTCATTATCCCTCTCCTCGCCTCACCTCTCCTCACATTGATTCTACTCACTTTGCTTTCTTCTTCTGCCTGGTGAGAGAATGTGTCAAGTTTCGGGTTGTTGTCTACAACACATTCCCTGGCTCTGTTCTTAGTCCTCATGCTTAATGAGCCTCATAACTCTGGCATGGTGGAGTTTGGCTGGAATGGTCTAGAAAGAAACAAGCTGGGAGGGAGAGGAAGAGAGAGAGAGAGAGAGAGAGGGAGAGAGGGAGAGAGGGAAGGAGAGAGAGAGAGAGAGAGAGAGAGGGAAGAGAGAGAGAGAGAGAGAGAGAGAGGGAAGGAGAGAGAGAGAGAGAGAGGGAAGGAGAGAGAGAGAGAGAGAGAGAGAGAGAGAGAGAGAGAGGGAGAGAGGGAAGGAGAGAGAGAGAGAGGGAAGGAGAGAGAGAGAGAGAGAGAGAGAGAGAGGGAAGGAGAGAGAGAGAGGGACAGAGAGAGAGAGAGGGAGTGAGAGAGAGAGGGAAAGAGAGAGGGAGAGAGAGAGGAAGAGACAGGGAGAGAGAGGGAGAGCGAGACAGACAATTCCAGAGAGAGCAAACTAGATTTTCCTTACAGTAAAATAGTGGAAAAGGGAAGTAAAAGTAAGTCAGTAAAGCACATCCAGCAACTGTTTGGGATGTGTGCGTCTGCTTACGTATGTGTGTGTGTCTTGATTGCCCCTCACTCTTCTGGGGGTCTGTCTAGTTGGGGGGAAGCCATAGTGAGATTTAGCCACAAGAGTGCAAACAACATCCTGCGTTGGCCCCCATCCCTCCATCCCTCCGTCCCTCCAGCCCTCTGATCTCTGTGTGTGTCTGCCGTGTCGACCATGGCCTGTCAGTCTGGGAGGTCCTTCACCCATTCAGCCCAGGCTGGAGACACCCAGACTCCCAGGCAGGCGTCCCCAGGCAGCTGAGCTGATGTCCTGAAGGCTGTTAGCACCAGCAGGCCAGAGGAGACAGTAACTCTGCCTGTCACTGGCCTCCGGGCCACTGTCATGGTGGCACAGGGTGATATGTGCTCTGTGTGTGGGTGCATGCCTGCGTCTGTGTGTGTGTATGTGTGTGTGTGTGAGGTCCTGGGGTTGTGATCCCCAGAAACGCAGACAGGGAGACGCATGCAGACACACACACACACACACAGGCTCACACACACTTGCGGAGTGTGGTGTTCTCTGGCATACTGTATGTTTCATTTTCAACGAGACATTCAACTGCCTTAATCATGGCTTTGCTGAAAACACTATTCACCTTTGCTTTCTGAGTGACTGAGGAATACTGGACTATAATTTGGCCACCACCTTGCCAGCCAGCCAGGCAGATGGGCAAGCAGGCAGACAGGCAGGCAGACGGGCGGGAGGGCGGGCAGGCAGGCAGGCAGGGAAGTAGGCGGGCGGGCAGACAGACTTTGTAAGCACACCCATGGAGGGCTGAGATCTGACGTGCTGTGGCTTTGGCGTGTCGCTCTGTGTGAGGTCCTCCTTCCTACCAGGCAAGCCAGGCTTATCAGCAGTCTGGGGGGGGGATGGAGAGAGGGTGAGGGGGAGTGGGTGGTAGTGGGGGGGGGGGGGGGTTGAAAGAGGGGGTGAGGGAGAAAAGAATGAGAGTGAGAGAGGGTGGGGAGAGGGAGGATGGGGAAAGAGAGGGTGAGAGAGAAAGAGATGATGAGGAAAGAGAGGGTGAGAGAGAAAGAGATGATGAGGAAAGAGAGGGTGAGAGAGAAAGAGATGATGAGGAAAGAGAGGGTGAGAGAGAAAGAGATGATGAGGAAAGAGAGGGTGAGAGAGAAAGAGATGATGAGGAAAGAGAGGGTGAGAGAGAAAGAGATGATGAGGAAAGAGAGGGTGAGAGAGAAAGAGATGATGAGGAAAGAGAGGGTGAGAGAGAAAGAGAGAGAGATATCAAGGGTGGGTGGAACAGGGAGCACCACTCTGGTTTTAATTAAACAAGGGGTACTGAGCCAGGACTTTGGGCTTAGTTCAGTCACAGATCCATGCATGTTGCTTCTCTCACTCTTATTCACTCTTTGGCATTTGAGAATGTGAAGAATATTTCTTTGAGCAGCAGAGTTACATCAGACAAAAATCGTTCAGGGCGCTGAACAACAACTCCACCAGAGATGACTTTCTAAACACTAAACGTTTTCTGGCTTGATATCTTTGTCCTAAACATGTCAGTTGAATGGCCACAACAGCCAAAATATTTAGATCTTTTGGTTGCGTTTTATCCTTTTCCACCAGACAAGGTGTACATGTAGGAACATTTTCCAGTAAGACATGCACTTTTCTGTTCAAATAAATGTTTATAGCATTCCAAACATTTTGTGCGAGACAGTGTGTGTGGTCCTGTCAGCACCTAACAAGTGGTAATATGGGCAAGGTGTGTGCGTGTGTACGTGTGTGTCGGATGAGCTTACCTCTGCAGAACACCCATGAATGTATGTGCAGTTTGGTGTGTGTGTGTGGTGTTGTGTGTGTGTGTGGTGTGTGGTGTGTGTGTCTGTGGGTGGGTGTATGATATCAGAGGCTGAAGGAACTGTTCCCCTCAGAGAGACAAACAAGCAAATCTCCACTCTGGCTCTCTGTCCCTCATCACCTTCGCTGCTTGATGTAAACACACACACACATACACACACACACACACACACTTACACACACACACTCTCTCTTACCCACACTCTCTCTCTCACACACACACACACACACACACACACACACACACACACACACACACGCACACACACACACACACTCTCTCACCCAGGCACAGCTGCTGGTCTGTCATGGGACTTCCATGCTATCAGAGCCATTGGCTTCGCCTCATTCTGACCACACCTTCTTTTTACTGACCTCTTCATGCCAGGTGAGGGCAGTGCAGTGTGTGTGTCACTGTGTTGCTAAACTCCTCTATACTGTAGGGTGTGATAGGTGTGATTCTACTGGGGAGTCATGTGGCTGAGCGGTGAGGGTATTGGGCTAGTAATCAGAAGGTCCCTGGTTAAAATCCTGGCCGTGCTAACATGATGTTGTGTCCTTGGCCAAGGCACTTCACCCTACTTACCTCAGGGATTGCTCTAGATAAGATTGTCTGTTAAATGACTCAATGTAAATGTAGTAAGTCACCCATATATTACTAGCTTTAATAGTGATCCCATACAGTATGCATTCAGACTCTACAGATACTCTGAATTTAAAATGTTCGCACAGTATTGCATGACAATATTTTTTATCCACACTTACACTGCAACTTTTGAAAATCTT
>CM059300.1:1650000-1677500 GCA_030340665.1 Neosalanx taihuensis
ACTCAGTTCAACTAAACTCAGTTCAACTAAACTCAGGTCAACTAAACTCAGTTCAACTAAACTCAGTTCAACTAAACTCAGTTCCATTCGGTTCAATTTAAGTAATTGGTGCATGTTTTGCAGATACATGAATGTGCACAAAGTGAAGTAATACCAGGGCGATGTGTGAGGCACAGCCAGGATAGATACAGGATGAAGGTTTGCTTCACTAAAGCTGTGACCTCATAGCAGAAAGAGTCATTTATATTCATCAGCAGCCAGTAGATCCGGGATGAAAAGTCCACATCCGCACTTGATCTTCCCCATCTTGTCCACCAGAGGGAGACTCTAACATCATCTTGTGGACAGCCAGCCTCCAAGCCTCCAGTATAGTGACAGTACTGTGCTTGTCCTCTCAGGAAAACCGCAGCATTTCTGCAGTCATCACAAGGTTCATCACATGCTTCCTCCAGATGCCTCAGTGTCTGTGTGTCCTGTTAGAACACGGCTGATCAACAGGGGAGTGCCAATGTGACCTCACTGTCTGAGGCTGAAGGTCAGAGTTCATTTGTCCATCATTTCATTTCCCCCTTTTCTCTTTCGCTTTCTTGACAGCTTGACTTGCAGCATTGACATCAGAGCGCAATAAAAACAAACCTTCAAACTCCTGATTCCCAGTGATTTGAGCCTTGTCTTGTACCAGCCATACATGATGTGTACGGAGGATCACTATTGTACCAGTATGTCGTAGGAAGTGCAAAATAGGATAATGCAGCTTATGAACTGACACTGTGTGTATGTGTGTGTCATTATCTCTCTGTGTGTGCCTGTCTGTGTGTGTGTGCGTGTGTGTCTGTGTGTGTCTGTCTGTGTGTGTGTGTGTCTGTTTGTGTGTGTCTGTCTGTGTGTCTGTCTGTCTGTGTGTGTGTGTCTGTGTTTGTCTGTGTGTGTGTGTGTACGCGTGTGTGTGTGTGTGCCTGTGTGAGTGATAAAGAGCTTGTGCGAGACACATCAGCTGCCCCCAGTCACATCTGAAAGCAGCCTGAGGGTGACGCTCGCTCCTTCATTCCTCGTGACAGACGGAGGACTCATCATTTGACTCAGGGAGTCCCCGTGCTGCACCCCACCCACACACTGGGCCACACACTGGGCCACACACTGGGCCACACACTGGGCCAGGAGGAACCGTTTGAAATGGAGAACCAGGACTGTCTTCCCTTATAATACCTCCATGTCTGACTTCAGCCAAGGCTAAACAGGCTCCACTATTCATTTCTGAAGGCAACAGGAAAACAATGTCATGGGGAGTTACGTGCTGCTATTTTTGGCTTTAGACCACACACACACACACACACACACACACACACACATAAACATACATACCCACACACACGTACACAATGCATTACCATCCAGCAGAGGGCAGCGTTACCCTGCCTACACTGGCCTCCATCATGACACAGCAGCACAAAAGGAATCTGGAAGAAAGGAGTGAAACAATGTGACACACTTCTGTGTGCTTGCCCAGCGCAAACTAGCCTCCGAAGAGATGAGATTACCCAGGCTGGGCGAGGCACATCCATACAACATGGCTAAACTGCCCTCTCTCTCTCTCTCTCTCTCTCTCTCTCTCTCTCTCTCTCTCTCTCTCTCTCTCTCTCTCTCTCTCTCTCTCTCTCTCTCTCTCTCTCCCTCTCGATTACTCTCTCACTGTCTTTCCCCCCCTCGCTCTCTCAATGTCTCTCTCTCACTCTTTCTCTCTCTCTTTCTTTCTCGCAATCTTTCATTCTCTATGTCTGTTTTTTCCCCACTAGGGCTTCAGTGGGTGTTTCCATCTTGGTTGCTGTATCTGTAACTGACTGCTGTTTACAGACGTGTCATAATTCCATTTCATTCTGTGCTGGGTAGCAGAGGGAATCCTCCCTAATGTAACCATGTCTGACAGACCATGAGTGGCACATGTGACTCTACACACACACACAACACACCTCGCAGCAACACACACACAACACACCTCGCAGCAACACACGCACAACACACCTCCCAGACACACACACACAACCCACCTCGCAGCAACACACACACAACACACCTCGCAGCAACACACACACAACACACCTCCCAGACACACACACAACACACCTCGCAGCAACACACACACACAACACACCTTCCAGACACACACACACACAACACACCTCGCAGCAACACACACACAACACACCTCCCAGACACACACACACAACCCACCTCCCAGCAACACACACACACAACACACCTCGCAGCAACACACACACAACACACCTCGCAGCAACACACACACAACACACCTTCCAGACACACACACAACACACCTTGCAGCAACACACACACAACACACCTTCCAGACACACACACACAACACACCTCCCAGACACACACACAACACACCTTCCAGACACACACACACACACACACACAACACACCTCCCAGACACACACACACAACACACCTCCCAGCAACACACACATGCAACACACCTCCCAGCAACACACACACACATATTTCAGACTCTAAATGTGGGCCTAGTTAGGCAGAATCAAATAACAGAATCGGTCCTTTTCCTTGACCAGATAACGACCCATGAAATCCTGCTGTTGTTGATGTGAGCAGCACTGTGTGTGAGCAGCACTGTGTGTGAGCAGCACTGTGTGTGAGCAGCACTGTGTGTGAGCAGCACTGTGTGTGAGCAGCACTGTGTGTGAGCAGCACTGTGTGTGCGTACAGCACACGAGTGAGCGGGTCACATGGTTTGGTCACAAAGACTCCAGGGATTATGGGTAAACTCATTTGGAAGTCAGCAGCCCCTCATTACAGCACCAGAAAACTAGAAGACATTTTACACTGAGTCATTCAGCAGACGCTCTTATCCAGAGCAACTTACAGTAAGCACAGGGACATTCCCCCCTGAGGCAAGCAGGGTGGAGTGCCTTGCTCAAGAACACAACGTCATGTTGGCACAGCCTGGGTTTGAACCGGGTATCTTCTGATTACCAGCCCGGCTCCCTAACCGCTCAACCACATGAAATAAACAGGATCTTTCCATCCCATACCTCATACTGTTGGTGCCTTTTCCAGATGGAGTGGTTAGATAATAGGGCCAGTAATCAGAATAATGGTTTGATTCCAAGCTGTGCCAAAATACGTCATGTCCCTGGGCAAAGCACTTCACCCTACTTGCCTCAGGGGGGAATGTCCCTGTACTTGCTGTAAATCGCTCTGGATAAGAGCGTCTGCTAAATGACTACATGTAAATGTAAACACGGTCGAATGTTTCAGTCTCCCTGTCTTTTCTCACTGCAGGTCTTCTGAGAACAGACCGCCCACCCTTCCTCCAGTCAGTATAGAGAAGATGAAAGAGTCTCGCCGCTCGGCTGTTACAGCTGCCTAATCCGTCTATGACATCATACCACCGTCCTGCTCTCCTTCATGGATGAAACCAGCAGCTCCGATAACACATACTGCACATGTACAGGCGCATAGACGTGCACACACTGTACACAAGCTGTTCCACTCACAACAATAGTATTTGCTAATCCGGATAGGCGTTAATTAAGCAATAGCATCAGTCTATTTTTTGGGTATATGTTTGTGTTTATGTTGTGTTGTCTGGATGTAAATCATTGTAATATTATACGATACATATATATATTGTAATATATTGTAATATTTAAACCAAAATGTAATCAAATAAAATGAAATTAAACATGTACAACATACAGAGACTTACATATATCCACATATACGAGCCCCTTGCTATACACATACAGGTACACATACACAAACACATACTGCTCAGGGAAATATTCCCTGTCTCCTCCGAAGCTGAGTCACAAGCTAAAAATAGTTTCACTGAACGGCCAAAGATTTAGGTGAATCCCAGTAAATTGATGAGGTCCATGAAATGCTGTTTACTAGGAAACGTATGTGAGGTTATTTTGGCACTGTAGCTGCGGTTGGCCAGAATCTTCTTTTTAAATTTTCCCTCATACAACATCAATATAATGATGCGACAGTTAGTTCCTAAAGCTTCTCTTAAAATCAAGACTCAATCAAGACTTTCAAGAATCCGATAGGCTACAGCACGTGCTGACTGTTCTTAATGTTGCTGAAACGCACTCCCTGATTGATCAATGCCGTCTAGAGCAGCTACGACGACCTGCTAATCCACTCACCAAGCGGTGACCACCATATGCTGCTCTACCTCCTCTGACATCACCTTCTAATCCACTCACGTCACAGAGCTGGAGGGAATCCTTCGAGGGCCTTCGAGATGTTTCCCTGGTCCAGCACACCTGATTCTAATGAATGCTAATTATCAGGCTTCTACGGAGCTTGATAACAACTTGTTCATTTGAATCAGGTGTGCTGGAGCAGGGAAACATCTTAAACCTTCAGGACTGCGGCCCTCGAGGACCGCTGGAGTGTTGAGGAGTGTTGAGGACTCTCAGAGGTCTCGGGTGTGACAAACCAAAAACCTGTGGTGCCTCAGCCTCAGCCAACAGACTCCCCCTGAGACCGTCTACAGTCTAGTCTGTCAGTGTGCCTGTCTGTCTGTCTGTCTGTCTGTTTGTCTGTCTGTCTGTCTGTCTGTCTGTCTGTCTGTCAGTCTGTCTGTCTGTGTGTCTGTCAGTGTGTCTGTCTGTCTGTTTTGAAGTCTGTATGTCAGTTTGTATCTGTGTATGTGTTTGTGTGTTCTGCAGAACACATGATGCAGTGACTGGATTGTGTTGTGACCACAAATGTCAACAGGAAAAAGGAAGCAGAAACCTACCAGAAGAGTTCCCCAGAAGAAGAACTAAATAAGAGTAGGGGAAAGATCACACAAACGCATGCATGCACTCAAAGACAAAGAACTGTGACCTTTAAAACAGACTCCAAATAAACAGGCACAGCACCTTTTCAGTAAAATAAGTATTCTGGACTTATCCTTGAAATTCTGACCTTTATTTAGCGGGAACAATAATAGTCATAATAGCTCTGTGTCTGGACGAGACAGTAACTGAATAAATGACTCACTGTCAGCGTGAACATTCGGAGTATATAAGTGCTAAATCTGCTTCATGGTTCTCTGTGGTTCAGTGTGTTTGCAGAGGGCTGCTTCATGGCGCTCTGTGGTTCAGTGTGTTTGCAGAGGGCTGCTTCATGGTGCTCTGTGGTTCAGTGTGTTTGCAGAGGGCTGCTTCATGGTGCTCTGTGGTTCAGTGTGTTTGCAGAGGGCTGCTTCATGGTGCTCTGTGGTTCAGTGTGTTTGCAGAGGGCTGCTTCATGGTGCTCTGTGGTTCAGTGTGTTTGCAGAGGGCTGCTTCATGGCGCTCTGTGGTTCAGTGTGTTTGCAGAGGGCTGCTTCATGGCGCTCTGTGGTTCAGTGTGTTTGCAGAGGGCTGCTTCATGGCGCTCTGTGGTTCAGTGTGTTTGCAGAGGGCTGCTTCATGGTGCTCTGTGGTTCAGTGTGTTTGCAGAGGGCTGCTTCATGGTGCTCTGTGGTTCAGTGTGTTTGCAGAGGGCTGCTTCATGGCGCTCTGTGGTTCAGTGTGTTTGCAGAGGGCTGCTTCATGGCGCTCTGTGGTTCAGTGTGTTTGCAGAGGGCTGCTTCATGGCGCTCTGTGGTTCAGTGTGTTTGCAGAGGGCTGCTTCATGGCGCTCTGTGGTTCAGTGTGTTTGCAGAGGGCTGCTTCATGGTGCTCTGTGGTTCAGTGTGTTTGCAGAGGGCTGCTTCATGGCGCTCTGTGGTTCAGTGTGTTTGCAGAGGGCTGCTTCATGGCGCTCTGTGGTTCAGTGTGTTTGCAGAGGGCTGCTTCATGGTGCTCTGTGGTTCAGTGTGTTTGCAGAGGGCTGCTTCATGGCGCTCTCTGAGCTCTGGGCTGTGCTGCAATCCAGCTGCAGTCTGGGCAGATTGATCACTCTGTTAGCTGGATGCAGTCCAACATTGTGTCTCTCCTATTAGCTCAATACAGAAGGCCAAGGAAGGAGGGGTTTAGGTGTGTGTGTGTGTCTGCATGTGGTGTGTGAGGTTATGTGTGTGTGTGTGTGTTTGTGTCGTCCTTGCTGAAAGTCAGTGTTGGGAAACTCGGATATGACAGACCTAGCTGATATTTGGGGAATTAACTGTGTGTGATTGTAACACGATCAACAGAATAACCTGATATAAAGTCTGTATTTGTATCAAAGACCATCTTGTCTTCACAGGTATCATTACAAATAAAGTGTTAAAAAGTAAGTAAGTAGTTAAAAAGCATGAGCAATAGGATTTCTTCAGAAAGTTTCGTCAGAACAATCCTACAGCAGTATTCAGGCCAATAGGTGACTAGGGTAGTCACTGACGCAGAATAATAATGCTGGCCTTTCTAAAAGGTTATTTCCTGCTTGATGTCAACACTTGGCTTTATGTAAGCGTTGGTTAGCACACTTGAACCCCCTGGACTGTGAAATCATCATGTAATCAGGATTAGAGAGGTTTGGTCATAATCTGGACCGATATTCACCAGCCTCCATCTGCAAATGAATATTAGTTGTTAGTTCTTTCTTTTGCAATACTGTAATTCTGTAATTCTCCTCAAGTGCAATAACTGTCTATATGTCTACTCAATGTACTTATTTTTTATACTGGACTACTTAACCGGACTACTTAAATTACTTATTTTCTTATTTTTTTATGTCTGACTTTATCGTGCCCGCCTATTGCTATTGTATTGCTATTGTTATGTTATTGTCATTATGTATATTACCCTGCAACTCTGTGTGCTATACTTTACCCTGCTGCTGTTGTGAACTGCAATTTCCACCCCCTGGAGGACAGATAAAGGTTCATCTAATCTAATCTAATAGCACCAATGCATTTGCAATGTGTTCTCTGGCAGGTTCCTGCAAAGAGATGGAACCCTCAGACATTGGATGATCAAAGCCTTCAAGTAGAAGCAGATTTGAGGCTGTCATATGTCAGTGGGCTGGTGAACAGGCTGGTGTCACAGTCCCAGTCCTGCCCAGACCAGACCTCACTGCAAGCACTGCCTGCAACAACCTTCTGTGTTACTACTACTAGACTGACTTACTGACTGTTACTAACCTGACTGAATGACTGCTACTAACCTGCCTGGAAGACTGACTTACTGACTGTTATTAACCTGACAGAATGACTGCTACTAACCTGCCGGGAAGACTGACTTACTGACTGTTACTAACCTGACTGAATGACTGCTACCAACCTGCCTGGAAGACTGACTTACTGTTATTAACCTGACAGAATGACTGCTACTAACCTGCCTGGAAGACTGACTTACTGACTGTTACTAACCTGCTTGGAAGACTGACTTACTGACTGTTACTAACCTGACTGAATGACTGCTACCAACCTGCCTGGAAGACTGACTTACTGTTATTAACCTGACAGAATGACTGCTACTAACCTGCCTGGAAGACTGACTTACTGACTGTTAACCAACCGACATTTCTGGGTGACTGTTGCTATAGCGCCTCACTCGTGCTCACAACACAGCCGACCAGCTGAGGTTAGGACTGTTTAGCTTGATGAACTCAAGGTAAAACCTGGGTCAGGTGTCCTGCATCGTTCCAGAACAGACCAAGAGCGTAAGTCACAGCGACTCCAGGAGCCTGAAGAAACCTGAGAGGCATTTCAATATAACACCATGCAGAAAGATAGTGGCTCCAACGACAGAAACCAGAACACCATGGCAGACCATGTTAGTGTTGAGGAGTTCAGGGTGGCAGTGCATCCCATTAGCAGCCGTTCTGTCTGCGAGCCATCTGGAGTGAAAACCAAGAGGAGCACGTTTCAAAAAGCCTGGTGAAGTTACACCGAGAGGTCCTATTTGCATCGGTCGCTTCCAGTTAAGTCAACAACGTCCCACGGCTGCGAGTAACGCAGCATCGTCTCTCCTGCCACAGCCTTCACCTGAGCCCAACGCAGACCAGCTTCACACCACCGACAGATAGTGAACTTTTATGAGGTCGGCATTTGCCTCACGCCTTCCATCTAACGGGCCGAGCCAGCCCCTGAGCCAGCCCCTGAACCAGCCCCTGAACCAGCCCCTGAACCAGCCCCTGAGCCAGCCCCTGAGCCAGCCCCTGAACCAGCCCCTGAGCCAGCCCCTGAACCAGCCCCTGAGCCAGCCCCTGAGCCAGCTCCTGAACCAGCCCCTGAACTAGCCCCTGAACCAGCTCCTGAACCAGCCCCTGAACTAGCCCCTGAACCAGCCCCTGAACTAGCCCCTGAACCAGCCCCTGAGCCAGCCCCTGAACCAGCCCCTGAGCCAGCCCCTGAGCCAGCCCCTGAGCCAGCTCCTGAACCAGCCCCTGAACCAGCCCCTGAACCAGCCCCTGAGCCAGCCCCTGAACCAGCCCCTGAACCAGCTCCTGAACCAGCCCCTGAACCAGCCCCTGAGCCAGCCCCTGAGCCAGCTCCTGAACCAGCCCCTGAACCAGCCCCTGAACCAGCCCCTGAACCAGCCCCTGAACCAGCCCCTGAGCCAGCCCCTGAACCAGCCCCTGAACCAGCCCCTGAACCAGCCCCTGAACCAGCCCCTGAACCAGCCCCTGAACCAGCCCCTGAGCCAGCCCCTGAACCAGCCCCTGAACCAGCCCCTGAACCAGCCCCTGAACCAGCTCCTGAGCCAGCCCCTGAAACAGCCCCTGAACCAGCCCCTGAACCAGCCCCTGAACCAGCCCCTGAACCAGCTCCTGAACCAGCCCCTGAACTAGCCCCTGAACCAGCCCCTGAGCCAGCCCCTGAGCCAGCCCCTGAAACAGCCCCTGAACCAGCCCCTGAACCAGCCCCTGAACCAGCCCCTGAACCAGCTCCTGAACCAGCCCCTGAACCAGCCCCTGAACCAGCCCCTGAACAAGCCCCTGAACCAGCCCCTGAACCAGCCCCTGAACCAGCCCCTGAGCCAGCCCCTGAGCCAGCCCCTGAGCCAGCCCCTGAACCAGCCCCTGAACCAGCCCCTGAACCAGCCCCTGAGCCAGCCCCTGAGCCAGCCCCTGAGCCAGCCCCTGAACCAGCCCCTGAGCCAGCCCCTGAACCAGCCCCTGAGCCAGCCCCTGAACCAGCCCCTGAGCCAGCCCCTGAGCCAGCCCCTGAGCCAGCCCCTGAAACAGCCCCTGAGCCAGCCCCTGAACCAGCCCCTGAACCAGCCCCTGAGCCAGCCCCTGAGCCAGCCCCTGAGCCAGCCCCTGAACCAGCCCCTGAACCAGCCCCTGAGCCAGCCCCTGAGCCAGCTCCTGAACCAGCCCTGAACCAGCCCCTGAACCAGCCCCTGAACCAGCCCCTGAGCCAGCCCCTGAGCCAGCCCCTGAACCAGCCCCTGAGCCAGCCCCTGAGCAGGACAGGCCAGGGGATGATCAGAGGGTCTCTGTGATGAAGCGTGGGAGGAGAGGAAGAAGCATGCTCTGACGCGTCTGTGAGAGAAAGGACAGTGTAGCAGCCCCTAACGCTTTTCTTCTGGTCAGAATTAAGCCACGCATCGACTGATGATTGATGAGAATGAAGTTTTTATTTTATTTATATATATTTTTTTTTTTTGATCACCAAACAACGTGAAAAACGTGTGTGCCTTCTGACCCGAAATCAGGAGCTGCCAAGGCTTCATGGACAAACTGTTGCACACATTTGCTGCACGGTCCAAAAAAAAGAAAACGCGTCTTTCCAACTACTTATTACGTTAGTCACATGATTACCTGTGCACGTCATTACATCACTACCGCACATCAAACTGCAACTAACATAGAAGGAATAAGAACATAAGAAATGTCTCTGACCAAAACTATTGTAAAAATAACAAATTAAAGTAAAATAATGTAATGTGCAAAATAAATGCAGCAATAAATTTTGCACACCTTTTCAGCGACAGCCACAGACAGGGTTCCATGTGCTTCCTGCCTGGCATCTGTCGTCCTGCAGGGAAGATGTTTACCCATCAGCTTAGACGGAGGCAGCTCAGTAAGTCTTCCTGCTGGGCTAGACTGGAGGCCAGCCTGCATTTTTAGTCAGATTTTTAAAGCATTCCGACCATCTGTGTGTCACTAATTTGAATAAATGAACAAGTTACAACATGACACATCAGACAGAAAAGATTTCATGAAGGTAGATTTTTTCAAGAAGTCAAAGTGTGGCAAAACTTCCAGAAGTATGATTAGGACTTTGAATATAAGACCTCCCTTCGATGACAACAAAAAACAATTTAGATACCAAAGATAGTGGTGCATATTACATTTGGGTTGAGGTGTGTCTAACAAAAAAACTGTCGGAAGAAAGGAAGAGACAGAGAGAGAGAGAGAGAGAGAGAGAGAGAGAGAGAGAGAGAGAGAGAGAGAGAGAGAGAGAGAGAGAGAGTGCATGCGTGTGAATGTGTGAGAGAGAGAGAGAGAGAGAGAGAGAGAGAGCGAGAGAGAGAGAGAGAGAGAGACAGAGAGAGAGAGAGAGAGACAGAGAGAGAGCGAGAGAGAGAGAGAGAGAGAGAGGAGAGAGAGAGAGAGAGAGAGAGAGAGAGAGAGTACATTTCAGCCAGCGATCTCACCTTGTTTCCATGGTGACGGCTACCTACCTGCCACCCACATGCCTCCGTCATGTCAGGGACGGGGGAGGAAGGGGAGGGAGTCGGGGGGGGGGGGGGGTGGGTGGAGGCTGGGTCAGGGAGGAGAGGGGAGCGGGGGAGGAAGGTGAGGGAGGAAGGTGAGGGAGGAAGGTGAGGGAGGAAGGTGAGGGAGGAAGGTGAGGGAGGAGGCTATTCTGTCGTCCCCCCCCCCCCCCCCCCCAGGCAGGGAGGCACACTGTGTCACCCCTCAGCAGGTTGTGTTTCACACACCGCCCTCCTGCAGGTACAGCACGGCTCTCTCCTCCCCTGGGCAAGGTCTCTCGGTTCACAGAACCCCCCCCCCCTCCCCCCCCCCGCCCCCTTCTCTGCAAAACCACAATAAATCAGTTCCTGTTGGGGACATTCACAGACAGATACAGGCTGGCTTTTATCAAGACTGAAAGTCACTCTTGGGTAAGTTTATGATTCCTTGACAACATGCGAGAACGTTGTCTTACGCCATGACCTGCTGACGCACATGAAACCCAGCTATCTAGACCAGACACATCCCTGTTAGGGTTAGTTGTCAGTGAAAGGGAACATCTAAAGGGTTGGGTAGGGGTGAGGGGGGGGGTGGGGGGTGAGGGGGGGGGGTGAGGGGGGGTAAACACACTAAAGTGATGAGATTAGTACATGGGCAGAATGACTGACATATTATTTTTTTATGAACCGCTGTAGTCTTATTGCTTAAGCATGTATCTAAATGTAAACACACATACCTAACGCTGTGAACGCACCGTTAAAAAGCTTCCATGAAGCTTTCCAATGCCAATTCCAATGTACCAACAAGATTGAAAAACGTAATAATAAGAGGGAAACTGCCTCTCATCAATCTGTGCTCGAGAGCCTGAACTGTGTTCTTCAACAAATCTGTTTACATAACGTTCATCAGCTGACCTGAATGGGGTTTCTAAACTCCTTTCTGAAGGTTTTCCTGCTCACGAATCTCAGATGTCGTTCCGAGTCTTTTTTCATTTGCCTGATAAGGTCTGAAAGTGGAATAATTCACGTCATGAATTCACACCGACACCAAGAATGTCAGCTTGGTTTAGGTTGCAGCCAGGCTGGAGCGCTGGGAGCAGTTGTGGAGGTTCTGGAGGGACGTCAGGGAGGGGGTGTGTCTGGAGTTACGAGCTGAGAAAACGTGCTCAGGCTGGGGGACGTCGTGGAAGACTGCCAGTGGGACTCACAGACAGGTTCCTCTAGTGTTGTCAGTCGGAACACATTCACACACATTACGCTGGGTGTGTGCATCGTAGTCTTTGAGACCTTTGCGGGGACGAAAATTCAGATGTGGGGGAGTCATGTGGCTCAGTCGGTTAGGGAGTCAGGCTAGTAATCACAAGGTAACTGGTTCGAACTGCGGCTGTGTCAACATAACACTGTGTCCTTGGGCAAGGCACTTCACCCTACTTTTCTCAGGGGGGAATGTCCCTGTACTTGCTGTGAGTCGCTCTGGATAAGAGTGTCTGTTAAATGACTGAATGTAAATAGGGAAAGTGTTTCTGTGGTTTGGGAGTGGGCAGGGGGGGGGGGTTGCGGTGGATTTGGCGTCTGTGGTTTAACAGTCCTTTGTTGGGGGAAGTGTGCCTGAGTCAGGGATTAATGAAGTGAAAAGAAGTTTCCTCCCCGTGTCTTTCCTGCCCACACCCCCGGCCTGACCCTTGGTCTGCTGCTGGGCGACAGCTGGGGCTATCTCTGGACAGAGCCTTGGGGACAGCTGTTCCTGGAGGCAGGGAGGAGGTCACAGGTCATCCATCCCCCCCGTCAGAAACAATCACACGGAAGAACACGCACACACACATGCACACACACACACGCTTACACCATCCCGCTCTGTGAGACTCCGACAAACCTGCTGCACCGAAACCAACACACACATCGAGTTCAACTCCAAACCCCTAAAAGGCAACAAGTCTAGACATGTTCCACAGCAAGAGGAAACAGGAAATAGCAGAAGGAAGGATGGAGGGAGGGAGGGAGGGAGGGAGGGAGGGAGGGAGGGAGGGAGGGAGGGAGGGAGGGAGGGATGGAGGGAGGGAGGGAGGGAGGGAGGGAGGGAGGGAGGGAGGGAGGGAGGGAGCGGGATTGAAAGCCTGCGCTTCGCCGGCTGTCTGCGGGTCGTAAATCATCGTCTCTGAGGAGGGGGTGCGGAGCTGACAGCTCCGTCCTGTAATCCAGGCGGATGATCATCCTCTCCCTCCAGTCAGGACTCGCCCGCCCACCCACTCGCCCTCCTGCTGGCTGCCCTGTCATCCCTCCTGCTGGCTGCCCTGTCATCCCTCCTGATCTGACAAGATAAGGATCTTCTGGAGTTTTCTGGAAGACGGACAGCCTTTACTCACTTCCACTGCTGTGAGGTCAAGTGGTTCCAAAGCTGTAATTCTTTCATGTTTTATCTAACGGTCCAATTGACACGTCCCTGTAACTGAGATGGACTGGCTCATGTAAATATCGATATACCCTTCAACAAGGTCATTCAGTACTTAACTATTGCAATACATTATTAATAGGAGGAACTGAATCGTTCTTTAACCATTACGTATGTCTATGAGTGTGAATATGTGTGTAAGCAAGTGAGCGTGTCTGTAGGTATCAGTCACATGTGAGTCAAGTGTGGGTTAGTAATCAGAAGGTACCTGGTCCGAACCCGGCTGTGTCAGCATGACATTGTGTCCTTGTACAAGGCACTTCACCCTACTTGCCTCAGGGAGGAATGTCCCTGTACTTGCTGTAAGTCGCTCTGGATGAGAGCGTCTGCTGAATGACTGAATGGAAATGTAAGTGCACATATTCGGTCCCCATTGATCTAAAGTTACTTTCCCTGAGGCGTTGATAAGAATCTTAGTTCAAGGTTCTTCCTTGGCTGGTTTCAGCTGGAATCCATGAACGTGTGCGTGAGTGTGTGTTCAACCACATTGCCTCTGTGTCAGCAGAGCTGCCAACAGGGAATAACACAAGACGCCGAAGCCTACAGGCCCAGGAAGATCTTCTGGAGAATCCACACATCTGACAAGATAAAACAAAGAAAGCAAAGTCTAATGTTAACCACACTGGAGTCACTACAGCTGAAAAATGAAGCATTATGGGAAATCTTACACGATGCGTACGCTCGACACTAAATCAATCGACTCGTAAACATGAATACCTCACACAGCCCGACTAATGGATGACGATTGATTAGTCTAGTGTACACTGAGAGCCCTTCAGACCAGAGCAATCAATGCAGGTCACATCACAACGAGCGGTGTGTGGCTGCTTGGCCCGCGCTGGCCCTGCGCGTGCGTCTGTCATGTCTGGTCGGTGGAATGCAGACACACACAGGTCCTGCTGGGCCGTCAGGTGCTCGGAGCACCTGTGGTCTCCACACTCTGCTGACTCTGGGCCTCTTGTTCCTCTGGCTCGTCTAACACAGACAAATGTGCTCACAGAACAGTCAGGCATTCCTCCCCTGCCTCCCCCTGCCCAGCCGGTCCGATAAACCAGCCAGTCAGCAGCCAGCAGCCAGTAAGCGCGCTTGCGGGCCAGCCAGTTTGACGGACAATCAGCAAGTCAAGCAACCAGTCATCCAGCAAGTCAGCAGGAAAGTCAGATGATTGTTTTGCCAGCCGGCTAGTCTATAACTTAGTCAGACAATATACCAGTCAGCAAGCGAGCCAGCCAACCAGTCTGCCAGCCAGCCGGTCCAGCCAGCCCTAGAGACAGGTGTAGACGTTGGCTGCACATGGCCTGGAATGAGGATTTGAATAATTACATTCAGTCAAGTCAATGGAAGTCAGTGAGGCCAGTCCTGGTTTTCAATAGCCTGGATGACAGACGCGCAGACCGTCTTTGTGTAGCAGGGGCCCGGGGGATCCCAGGGGCCTCAACTCACTCATCTCTGAGGTTCAGGGTTGGCAGGGACCACTGCAAGGTCGTGGTGCCCCGCTGTCGGAGGAAGCAGATGGGAACTGGACCCCTCTTCTCCTGCTTAAGTTCCAGAGTGTGTGTGTGTGTTGTGTGTGTAGCGGGCACGGGGGAGGGGCCCCACCTGCCAAGGGCCAAACAAAGCAGCGCTGTGTCGTCACAAAGCCTGGAGCTGCAGCCTGCTGCCTCCTGGACACACAGCCTCTTTTCTCTTTCTTCAACCTCTCTCTCTCTGTCGACCAGGGCCTCAAACACGCCTTTGGAAGGCTTTCTAAAACACATACCAAGAGGTCCATATGAATATGAAGTATCCCCAGCTGCTGGTTATGCTGCTTGAAGGCAATTCTCCTCTTCTGCGACGGCCTCTGTCCTCCACTGCAGTAAACCAGTCTGTATTGGGCGTCATTAAACATACAGGGCATGTGGATGCAGTGGCTGATTGTGTCTGTGTTGCTGCTGCCTGTTTGTGGAGGTTTGCTGGAGGAGTAATGAACCGAGGTGGTGACGAGGAGAAACACAGAAAAGTACTTGAACTCAGAGAAACAGAAGGGAAATGCAGAGAGCTTTTGGGAAAAAGAGAAAGTTAAACCTTATCTGTGACACGGGAATCGTGCTCGTACTGATTGATAGGGGATGAACTTTCAGCCGGCAACGTTCCGCCCTACTCAGTTTTTATCTCTGTTATCCAGTTTCTCTGCTGTAAAATGGTTTATATTAACATCTTCTAAAAACTGGAATCCTTGATTTAATCGTCAACAACAACAATCATGTGGTTAAACATGAGAGGTGCCGCTGGTGGCAATGTAGTGGAAAGAGTGAGAGAGAGAGACAGAGAGAGACAGAGACAGAGACAGAGAGAGAAAGAGAGACAGAGAGACAGAGAGAGAGAGAGAGAGACAGAGAGAGAGAGACAGAGAGAGAGAGAGAAAGAGACAGAGAGAGAGAGAGAGACAGGAGAGACAGAGAGAGAGAGAGAGAGAGAGACAAGAGAGAGAGAGAGAGACAGAGAGAGAGAGAGAGACAGAGAGAGAGAGAGACAGAGAGTGTGTGTGTGTGTGTGTGTGTGTGTGTGTGTGTGTGTGTGTGTGTGTGTGTGTGTGTGTGTGTGTGTGTGTGTGTGTGTGTGTGTGTGTGTGTGTGTGTGTGTGTGTGTGTGTGTGTGTGTGTGTGTGTGTGTGTGTGTGTGTGTGTGTGTGTGTGTGTGTGTGTGTGTGTGTGTGTGTGTGTGTGTGTGTGTGTGTGTGTGTGTGTGTGTGTGTGTGTGTGTGTGTGTGTGTGTGTGTGTGTGTGTGTGTGTGTGTGTGTGTGTGTGTGTGTGTGTGTGGTGTGTGTGTGTGTTAAACAGCTGGTGTAGCAGTGGTGTGTAGGACTGTGTGTCGTTCAGGAGCAGGTCAGCCTGGCAGCAGACCCCTGAGAGAGCACCAGCATGCTAAACTGAGGCTCCTTTCATGCCCCGGCCATCTTCCTCTGGCTGCTGGGGGGCGGGGTGGGGGGGGTAGGGGGGCATCCCTGTTCTGGAGAGGACATGCTCGGAGAACAGGGGCCGTGGCTGCCCCTCTCTACACACATGGACCCCCGGTCCACACATATGAAGCCAACAGCTCACCTTTCAATACCCGCTACCTGCCCCCCCCCCACCTCCCCCCCTCCCCCCCACGCATCCCAGTCGTTTTCACTTCCTGGGATGAAATGTTGTGTTTGTCACTCTTTCTGAGAATTTCTGGAGTATTTCGCTGGGTTGACTGTAACATAGCAGACTGTTATTTGTGTATTTTCACATGAAAACTTGATATTAGTGTGAGAGCGTCAAAAGGCACATGGAACTTCTCAAGATGTAAGACTTGGAATTCAAACAACATAAACCAAACCCAACACTGGATATCTCAATATTGCATTATTATTATTATTATATCTAATAATGGAAATAAACTGGTAATTTACTAAACCAACTGTATATAGATGATGTTTAATTTTTTTTTTTTTTGAAATTCGAGTTTGGTTGAAAGGATGGGTCAGCAGTTCCTCAAGAGGAAAGGATTGGACATTCTTCTTCCTGCCAAGTGACCAATTAGGTTTCCAGAGAGGAAAGAATCTATTTCAAATATTCTCTTGTGCGTTTTGAGTTTGGATTTAAATACACACACTGACAACTGAAAAATGAAGACATGTAAACTTGGTTTAAGCTCATCAGGCAAAATAAGGTTTCTCAATTGCGCCACGCATTAATGATCGCCATCTGGTGTTCAAGTAATGTACAGTCTAACTGTTTCAGAGCAACCGCTACTCTCTCTGACCTCACAATCTTTTCAGTTCCCTGTCCTCACCACTAGAGGACGCCCTCCTGGTTGCCAAAGCTTCTGGTGAGTGCTGCAGATTAGACAAAGTAGTACTGGATACAAGACCACCATCACAGTATCTTGATGAGACCCCCCAGTCATGTCCTTAAGATCATCACTAGAACCAGTCTCATCCTTAGCCCCTTCACCTCAGCCCCAGCCCCAGCCTTACCCTTAACCTCAGCCTCAGCCCTAGCCCCAGCCTTACCCTTAGCCTCAGCCCTAGCCTCAGCCCCAGCCCCAGCCTTACCCTTAACCTCAGCCTCAACCCTAGCCCCAGCCTTACTCTCAGCCTCAACCCTAGCCCCACAGCCTTACCCTTAGCCTCAGCCCCAGCCTCAGCCTTACCCTCAACTTCAGCCCCAGGCCCAGGCTCAGCACCCCCTGGTCTATATGTCACCCCCCCCTCTCCCTCGTCCTTCTGTGCAAGTCCTCCCCCCCCCACCCTCCCCCCAATCTTACCAGCCTCTTTTCTCCTGGTTGCCCAGGCGACAGCTAACAAAGCCATCATTTTACCAATTTCCACAGAAACAGGTGCTAGCACAATGGCAGCTTCCTTGTGGGCTGAAAGAGAAGGTTAGAGAGGTCCATGGGAACCCAGGCGGACAATCCCAGGGCTGTCCAAGTGTCGTCCCTGGGCCCAAACATAAAAGAAGGCTAATTTGTTGTCGCTGTTTTCCCAGGGAGGGGGGATGGAGGAGGGGTAGGGAAGGAGAGAAGAAGGAGAAGGAGGGAGGGAGGGAGACGGTTTTTCAAAACAGAAACCCCTGGTATCAATCTCCAAGCTTGATATATCTGTTTCTGGAAAAGGGATCGTGAGTCGTTTATTAGCTGTTCTTTGGCAACGGTGCGGACAAAAGACTCTCATGTCATCAGGCTTTGGGGATATTTCAATTGAGATATCCCAGCCTCAGAATGGATTTGATCGTGTTTTTTCTCTATATATTTTTTTGGTACGTTTTAGGAAGGATACCAGAGACACGGGAAGGTGAACACACCCCACAAACACCCAACACACACCCAACACACACCACACACACCCCACACACACACACCACACACACCCCACAAACACCCCACACACCCCACAAACACCCCACACACACACACCACACACACCCCACACACACCCCACACACACCCAACACACACACCCCACACACACCCCACACACACCCCACACACACACCCCACACACCCCACACACACCCCACACACACCCCACACACACACCCCACACACCCCACACACACCCCACACACACCCCACACCCCACACACCCCACAAACACCCCACACACACACACCACACACACCCAACAAACACCCCACAAACACCCAACACACACACCCCACACACACCCCACACACACCCCACACACACACCCCACACACCCCACACACACCCCACACACACCCCACACACACACCACACACACCCCACAAACACCCAACACACACACCCCACACACACCCCACACACACCCCACACACACACCCCACACACCCCACACACACCCCACACACACCCCACACACACACCCCACACACCCCACACACACCCCACACACACACCACACACACACCCCACACACACACCCCACCCCACTAGCTACACCCTCCAAGTGCTGCACCAATACAGAGAGGGGCTGGGCATTGGCGGAGCTACAAAGTATTAATAGGCACATTAGTGGCGATGGGTGGGTGGTGTGTGTGTGTATATGCGCGTGTGTGTATGAGGGGGAGGGGGGTATTGCTACTGCTTAGCCCTTGAACAATGTTTTGGTGGGGGGGCCACTAACTGTTCTAGGGTGTGCAAGCAAATAGTTTAGATCAGGCTTGAGCTGTGCCTTTCTTTTGGAATCCTTTCTAATAGCCCCGGCTCTCTGCGCCCCCTGTGGAGACGGTGATAGAACTCACTCCAGTTTGGAAGGAGTTCAAGAGCTGAGCTGGCTCACGGACCCTATGAACGCTGTTTGTTTACTCCATGTGGAGTAACTGTGCAATCCGAACAGTCGTACAATATGAGGACGCACGACACACTGTAATACACTCGCTGCCAATAATTTTTTTTTAAACACGCCAACGTCGTAACTCTTTTTCACCAGCCTTTTCCGCTGGATCTTTGCTCATTTATCGGCTGATCTTGAAGATGATAAAGGGACGTAAGAGCGATGTAAAAAACTCAAGTGCAAAACGATCACAGCACAAGTTCCATTTCACGAGTGACAATTCAGCTGAATTCAATACAGTTCGGTTCAACTAAACTCAGTTCAACTAAACTCAGTTCAACTAAACTCAGTTCAACTAACCTCAGTTCAACTAACCTCAGGTCAACTAACCTCAGGTCAACTAAACTCAGTTCAACTAAACTCAGTTCAACTAAACTCAGTTCAACTAAACTCTGTTCAACTAAACTCAGGTCAACTAAACTCAGTTCAACTAAACTCAGTTCAACTAAACTCAGTTCCATTCGGTTCAATTTAAGTAATTGGTGCATGTTTTGCAGATGCATGAATGTGCACAAAGTGAAGTAATACCAGGGCGATGTGTGAGGCACAGCCAGGATAGATACAGGATGAAGGTTTGCTTCACTAAAGCTGTGACCTCATAGCAGAAAGAGTCATTTATATTCATCAGCAGCCAGTAGATCCGGGATGAAAAGTCCACATCCGCACTTGATCTTCCCCATCTTGTCCACCAGAGGGAGACTCTAACATCATCTTGTGGACAGCCAGCCTCCAAGCCTCCAGTATAGTGACAGTACTGTGCTTGTCCTCTCAGGAAAACCGCAGCATTTCTGCAGTCATCACAAGGTTCATCACATGCTTCCTCCAGATGCCTCAGTGTCTGTGTGTCCTGTTAGAACACGGCTGATCAACAGGGGAGTGCCAATGTGACCTCACTGTCTGAGGCTGAAGGTCAGAGTTTATTTGTCCATCATTTCATTTCCCCCTTTTCTCTTTCGCTTTCTTGACAGCTTGACTTGCAGCATTGACATCAGAGCGCAATAAAAACAAACCTTCAAACTCCTGATTCCCAGTGATTTGAGCCTTGTCTTGTACCAGCCATACATGATGTGTACGGAGGATCACTATTGTACCAGTATGTCGTAGGAAGTGCAAAATAGGATAATGCAGCTTATGAACTGACACTGTGTGTATGTGTGTGTCATTATCTCTCTGTGTGTGCCTGTCTGTGTGTGTGTGCGTGTGTGTCTGTGTGTGTCTGTCTGTGTGTGTGTGTGTCTGTTTGTGTGTGTTTGTCTGTGTGTCTGTCTGTCTGTGTGTGTGTGTCTGTGTTTGTCTGTGTGTGTGTGTGTGTGTGTACGCGTGTGTGTGTGTGTGCCTGTGTGAGTGATAAAGAGCTTGTGCGAGACACATCAGCTGCCCCCAGTCACATCTGAAAGCAGCCTGAGGGTGACGCTCGCTCCTTCATTCCTCGTGACAGACGGAGGACTCATCATTTGACTCAGGGAGTCCCCGTGCTGCACCCCACCCACACACTGGGCCACACACTGGGCCACACACTGGGCCACACACTGGGCCAGGAGGAACCGTTTGAAATGGAGAACCAGGACTGTCTTCTCTTATAATACCTCCATGTCTGACTTCAGCCAAGGCTAAACAGGCTCCACTATTCATTTCTGAAGGCAACAGGAAAACAATGTCATGGGGAGTTACGTGCTGCTATTTTTGGCTTTAGACCACACACACACACACACACACACACACACACACACACACACACACACACACACACACACACACATAAACATACATACCCACACACACGTACACAATGCATTACCATCCAGCAGAGGGCAGCGTTACCCTGCCTACACTGGCCTCCATCATGACACAGCAGCACAAAAGGAATCTGGAAGAAAGGAGTGAAACAATGTGACACACTTCTGTGTGCTCGCCCAGCGCAAACTAGCCTCCGAAGAGATGAGATTACCCAGGCTGGGCGAGGCACATCCATACAACATGGCTAAACTGCTCTCTCTCTCTCGATTACTCTCTCACTCTCTCTTTCCCCCTCTCGCTCTCTCAATGTCTCTCTCTCTCTTTCTTTCTCTCAATCTTTCATTCTCTATGTCTGTTTTTTCCCCACTAGGGCTTCAGTGGGTGTTTCCATCTTGGTTGCTGTATCTGTAACTGACTGCTGTTTACAGACGTGTCATAATTCCATTTCATTCTGTGCTGGGTAGCAGAGGGAATCCTCCCTAATGTAACCATGTCTGACAGACCATGAGTGGCACATGTGACTCTACACACACACACAACCCACCTCCCAGCAACACACACACAACACACCTCGCAGCAACACACACACAACACACCTCGCAGCAACACACACACAACACACCTTCCAGACACACACACACAACACACCTCCCAGACACACACACACAACCCACCTCCCAGCAACACACACATACAACACACCGCCCAGCAACACACACATGCAACACACCTCCCAGCAACACACACATGCAACACACCTCCCAGCAACACACACATGCAACACACCTCCCAGCAACACACACATGCAACACACCTCCCGGCAACACACACACACAACACACCTCCCAGCAACACACACATGCAACACACCTCCCAGCAACACACACATGCAACACACCTCCCGGCAACACACACACACAACACACCTCCCAGCAACACACACATGCAACACACCTCCCAGCAACACACACATGCAACACACCTCCCAGCAACACACACATGCAACACACCTCCCAGCAACACACACATGCAACACACCTCCCATTAACACACACATGCAACACACATCCCAGCAACACACACACACACAACACACCTCCCAGCAACACACACACACAACACACCTCCCAGCAACACACACATGCAACACACCTCCCAGCAACACACACACAACACACCTCCCAGCAACACACACACACAACACACCTCCCAGCAACACACACATATTTCAGACTCTAAATGTGGGCCTAGTTAGGCAGAATCAAATAACAGAATCGGTCCTTTTCCTTGACCAGATAACGACCCATGAAATCCTGCTGTTGTTGATGTGAGCAGCACTGTGTGTGAGCAGCACTGTGTGTGAGCAGCACTGTGTGTGAGCAGCACTGTGTGTGAGCAGCACTGTGTGTGCGTACAGCACACGAGTGAGCCAGTCACATGGTTTGGTCACAAAGACTCCAGGGATTATGGGTAAACTCATTTGGAAGTCAGCAGCCCCTCATTACAGCACCAGAAAACTAGAAGACATTTTACACTGAGTCATTCAGCAGACGCTCTTATCCAGAGCAACTTACAGTAAGTACAGGGACATTCCCCCCTGAGGCAAGTAGGGTGGAGTGCCTTGCTCAAGAACACAACGTCATGTTGGCACAGCCTGGGTTTGAACCGGGTATCTTCTGATTACCAGCCCGGCTCCCTTACTGCTCAACCACATGAAATAAACAGGATCTTTCCATCCCATACCTCATACTGTTGGTGCCTTTTCCAGATGGAGTGGTTAGATAATAGGGCCAGTAATCAGAATAATGGTTTGATTCCCAGCTGTGCCAAAATACGTCATGTCCTTGGGCAAAGCACTTCACCCTACTTGCCTCAGGGGGGAATGTCCCTGTACTTGCTGTAAATCGCTCTGGATAAGAGCGTCTGCTAAATGACTACATGTAAATGTAAACACGGTCGAATGTTTCAGTCTCCCTGTCTTTTCTCACTGCAGGTCTTCTGAGAACAGACCGCCCACCCTTCCTCCAGCCAGTATAGAGAAGATGAAAGAGTCTCGCCGCTCGGCTGTTACAGCTGCCTAATCCGTCTATGACATCATACCACCGTCCTGCTCTCCTTCATGGATGAAACCAGCAGCTCCGATAACACATACTGCACATGTAGAGGCGCATAGACGTGCACACACTGTACACAAGCTGTTCCACTCACACCAATAGTATTTGCTAATCCGGATAGGCGTTAATTCAGCTATAGCATCAGTCTATTTTTGGGTATATGTTTGTGTTTATGTTGTGTTGTCTGGATGTAAATCATTGTAATATTATACGATACATATATATTGTAATATATTGTAATATTTAAACCAAAATGTAATCAAATAAAATGAAATGAAACATGTACACCATACAGAGACTTACATATATCCACATGTACGAGCCCCTTGCTATACACATACAGGTACACATACACAAACACATACTGCTCAGGGAAATATTCCCTGTCTCCTCCGAAGCTGAGTCACAAGCTAAAAATAGTTTCACTGAACGGCCAAAGATTTAGGTGAATCCCAGTAAATTGATGAGGTCCACGAAATGCTGTTTACTAGGAAACGTACGTGAGGTTATTTTGGCACTGTAGCTGCAGTTGGCCAGAATCTTCTTTTTAAATTTTCCCTCATACAACATCAATATAATGATGAGACAGTTAGTTCCTAAAGCTTCTCTTAAAATCAAGACTCAATCAAGACTTTCAAGAATCCGATAGGCTGGAGCACGTGCTGACTGTTCTTAATGTTGCTGAAACGCACTCCCTGATTGATCAATGCCGTCTAGAGCAGCTACGACGACCTGCTAATCCACTCACCAAGCGGTGACCACCATGCTGCTCTACCTCCTCTGACATCACCTTCTAATCCACTCACGTCACATAGCTGGAGGGAATCCTTCGAGGGCCTTCTAGATGTTTCCCTGGTCCAGCACACCTGATTCTAATGAATGCTAATTATCAGGCTTCTACGGAGCTTGATAACAACTTGTTCATTTGAATCAGGTGTGCTGGAGAAGGGAAACATCTTAAACCTTCAGGACTGCGGCCCTCGAGGACCGCTGGAGTGTTGAGGAGTGTTGAGGACTCTCAGAGGTCTCGGGTGTGACAAACCAAAAACCTGTGGTGCCTCAGCCTCAGCCAACAGACTCCCCCTGAGACCGTCTACAGTCTAGTCTGTCAGTGTGTCTGTCTGTCTGTCTGTCTGTCTGTCTGTTTGTCTGTTTGTCTGTCTGTCTGTCTGTCAGTCTGTCTGTTTGTCATTTTGTCTGTCACTGTGTCTGTCTGTCTGTCTGTCAGTCTGTCTGTCTGTCTGTCTGTCTGTCTGTCTGTGTGTCTGTCAGTGTGTCTGTCTGTTTTGAAGTCTGTATGTCTGTTTGTATCTGTGTATGTGTTTGTGTGTTCTGCAGAACACATGATGCAGTGACTGGATTGTGTTGTGACCACAAATGTCAACAGGAAAAAGGAAGCAGAAACCTACCAGAAGAGTTCCCCAGAAGAAGAACTAAATACGAGTAGGGGAAAGATCACACAAACGCATGCATGCACACAAAGACAAAGAACTGTGACCTTTAAAACAGACTCCAAATAAACAGGCACAGCACCTTTTCAGTAAAATAAGTATTCTGGACTTATCCTTGAAATTCTGACCTTTATTTAGCGGGAACAATAATAGTCATAATAGCTCTGTGTCTGGACGAGACAGTAACTGAATAAATGACTCACTGTCAGCGTGAACATTCGGAGTATATAAGTGCTAAATCTGCTTCATGGTTCTCTGTGGTTCAGTGTGTTTGCAGAGGGCTGCTTCATGGCGCTCTGTGGTTCAGTGTGTTTGCAGAGGGCTGCTTCATGGCGCTCTGTGGTTCAGTGTGTTTGCAGAGGGCTGCTTCATGGTTCTCTGTGGTTCAGTGTGTTTGCAGAGGGCTGCTTCATGGCGCTCTGTGGTTCAGTGTGTTTGCAGAGGGCTGCTTCATGGTTCTCTGTGGTTCAGTGTGTTTGCAGAGGGCTGCTTCATGGCGCTCTGTGGTTCAGTGTGTTTGCAGAGGGCTGCTTCATGGCGCTCTGTGGTTCAGTGTGTTTGCAGAGGGCTGCTTCATGGCGCTCTGTGGTTCAGTGTGTTTGCAGAGGGCTGCTTCATGGCGCTCTGTGGTTCAGTGTGTTTGCAGAGGGCTGCTTCATGGTGCTCTGTGGTTCAGTGTGTTTGCAGAGGGCTGCTTCATGGTGCTCTGTGGTTCAGTGTGTTTGCAGAGGGCTGCTTCATGGCGCTCTGTGGTTCAGTGTGTTTGCAGAGGGCTGCTTCATGGTGCTCTGTGGTTCAGTGTGTTTGCAGAGGGCTGCTTCATGGCGCTCTGTGGTTCAGTGTGTTTGCAGAGGGCTGCTTCATGGTGCTCTGTGGTTCAGTGTGTTTGCAGAGGGCTGCTTCATGGCGCTCTCTGAGCTCTGGGCTGTGCTGCAATCCAGCTGCAGTCTGGGCAGATTGATCACTCTGTTAGCTGGATGCAGTCCAACATTGTGTCTCTCCTATTAGCTCAATACAGAAGGCCAAGGAAGGAGGGGTTTAGGTGTGTGTGTGTGTCTGCATGTGGTGTGTGAGGTTATGTGTGTGTGTGTGTGTGTGTTTGTGTCGTCCTTGCTGAAAGTCAGTGTTGGGAAACTCGGATATGACAGACCTAGCTGATATTTGGGGAATTAACTGTGTGTGATTGTAACACGATCAACAGAATAACCTGATATAAAGTCTGTATTTGTATCAAAGACCATCTTGTCTTCACAGGTATCATTACAAATAAAGTGTTAAAAAGTAAGTAAGTAGTTAAAAAGCATGAGCAATAGGATTTCTTCAGAAAGTTTCGTCAGAACAATCCTACAGCAGTATTCAGGCCAATAGGTGACTAGGGTAGTCACTGACGCAGAATAATAATGCTGGCCTTTCTAAAAGGTTATTTCCTGCTTGATGTCAACACTTGGCTTTATGTAAGCGTTGGTTAGCACACTTGAACCCCCTGGACTGTGAAATCATCATGTAATCAGGATTAGAGAGGTTTGGTCATAATCTGGACCGATATTCACCAGCCTCCATCTGCAAATGAATATTAGTTGTTAGTTCTTTCTTTTGCAATACTGTAATTCTGTAATTCTCCTCAAGTGCAATAACTGTCTATATGTCTACTCAATGTACTTATTTTTTATACTGGACTACTTAACCGGACTACTTAAATTACTTATTTTCTTATTTTTTTATGTCTGACTTTATCGTGCCCGCCTATTGCTATTGTATTGCTATTGTTATGTTATTGTCATTATGTATATTACCCTGCAACTCTGTGTGCTATACTTTACCCTGCTGCTGTTGTGAACTGCAATTTCCACCCCCTGGAGGACAAATAAAGGTTCATCTAATTTAATCTAATCTAATAGCACCAATGCATTTGCAATGTGTTCTCTGGCAGTTTCCTGCAAAGAGATGGAACCCTCAGACATTGGATGATCAAAGCCTTCAAGTAGAAGCAGATTTGAGGCTGTCATATGGCAGTGGGCTGGTGAACAGGCTGGTGTCACAGTCCCAGTCCTGCCCAGACCAGACCTCACTGCAAGCACTGCCTGCAACAACCTTCTGTGTTACTACTGTGTTACCCTGACTGCTACTGACCTGCCTGGAAGACTGACCTACTGACTGTTACTAACCTGACTGAATGACTGCTACTAACCTGCCTGGAAGACTGACTTACTGACTGTTATTAACCTGACTGAATGACCGACATTTCTGGGTGACTGTTGCTATAGCGCCTCACTTGTGCTACCATCTGAGGTTATGCACCATACGACTGTTTAGCTTGATGAACTCAAGGTAAAACCTGGGTCAGGTGTCCTGCATCGTTCCAGAACAGACCAAGAGCGTAAGTCACAGCGACTCCAGGAGCCTGAAGAAACCTGAGAGGCATTTCAATATAACACCATGCAGAAAGATAGTGGCTCCAACGACAGAAACCAGAACACCATGGCAGACCATGTTAGTGTTGAGGAGTTCAGGGTGGCAGTGCATCCCATTAGCAGCCGTTCTGTCTGCGAGCCATCTGGAGTGAAAACCAAGAGGAGCACGTTTCAAAAAGCCTGGTGAAGTTACACCGAGAGGTCCTATTTGCATCGGTCGCTTCCAGTTAAGTCAACAACGTCCCACGGCTGCGAGTAACGCAGCATCGTCTCTCCTGCCACAGCCTTCACCTGAGCCCAACGCAGACCAGCTTCACACCACCGACAGATAGTGAACTTTTATGAGGTCGGCATTTGCCTCACGCCTTCCATCTAACGGGCCGAGCCAGCCCCTGAGCCAGCCCCTGAGCCAGCCCCTGAACCAGCCCCTGAGCCAGCCCCTGAACCAGCCCCTGAGCCAGCCCCTGAGCCAGCCCCTGAACTAGCCCCTGAGCCAGCCCCTGAGCCAGCCCCTGAACCAGCCCCTGAACCAGCCCCTGAGCCAGCCCCTGAGCCAGCCCCTGAACCAGCCCCTGAACCAGCCCCTGAGCCAGCCCCTGAACCAGCCCCTGAACCAGCCCCTGAGCCAGCCCCTGAGCCAGCCCCTGAACCAGCCCCTGAACCAGCCCCTGAACTAGCCCCTGAACCAGCCCCTGAACCAGCCCCTGAACCAGCCCCTGAGCCAGCCCCTGAGCCAGCCCCTGAACCAGCCCCTGAACCAGCCCCTGAGCCAGCCCCTGAACCAGCTCCTGAACCAGCCCCTGAACCAGCCCCTGAACCAGCCCCTGAACTAGCCCCTGAACTAGCCCCTGAACCAGCCCCTGAGCCAGCCCCTGAACCAGCCCCTGAACCAGCCCCTGAACCAGCCCCTGAACCAGCCCCTGAAC